>BRDA01001720.1:249-18055 GCA_036984385.1 Crenuchus spilurus
AAAATATTAGATGTTGGCACCTCCACATCATTGCATTCAGTTTTTATTCACAATTTGTTTAGTGTCCCAACCTTTTTGGAATCCGGTTTGTATTTTACACTGTCAAAGATCTGTAATGTTACATATTTGTCACATTGTTAAAGATCTGTAATGTTACATATATGTTACTTTGTCAAAGATCTGTAATGTTACATATATGTTACTTTGTCAAAGATCTGTAATGTCACATATATGTTACTTTGTCAAAGATCTGTAATGTTACATATTTTACACTGTCAAAGATCTGTAATGTTACATATTCAAAGATCTGTAATGTTACATACAGTTTACATTGTCAAAAATCTGTAATGTTACATATATGTTACACAGTCAGATCTGTAGTGTTACATATATGTCACATTGTTAAAGATCTGTAATGTTACATATATGTTACTTTGTCAAAGATCTGTAATGTTACATATATGTTACTTTGTCAAAGATCTGTAATGTTACATATATGTCACATTGTTAAAGATCTGTAATGTTACATATATGTTACTTTGTCAAAGATCTGTAAAATTACATATATGTTACTTTGTCAAAGATCTGTAATGTTACATATATGTCACATTGTTAAAGATCTGTAATGTTACATATTTTGTACTGTCAAAGATCTGTAATGTTACATATTCAAAAATCTGTAATGTTACATATAGTTTACATTGTCAAAAATCTGTAATGTTACATATATGTTACATTGTCAAAGATCTGTATTATTACATATATGTTACATTTGACATTTATGGTAAATGTATTTGTATTAAAATAAATCAGCTATTGCACTTTTTTGCATTTCCACAACACTTGGACACTAATTTTCAGTTTTGTTTTACAACACATAAATAAGTCAACTCTATAAAAAATAAATATCTCACACCAGCACTTTGTAAAAAAGGCCACATGAACACAAATTATGACTGTCCTGTGACTGCATCCATGTTCAGTAGGTGTCACTTAATGACTTCATGAGGATTAAGTAAAAGAAAAAGCTTTATAAGAACCTTTGAGACCATTTAAAGTGATTGTGATTCATATGTCACTGTGGGGTCTTATAGATTAAATAAATTGTTCAGTGAGTTGAGAGGTTTTGCAACGTATGTGTGTTGTACATCTGAGAAGTGAGTTTGTTTTTTTCTGGAAAGTGAAAATGCTGTAAAATAACTTTTTCGTGAAAAAGTTCTGATTCTTACCTCAGCACAGAAGCCAAGTCTTTGGTTGGGAGTCTCGAGGTAATTTGTCACAATGAAGAAGACTCTATCTCCCTTTATAGAAATGGATAAAAGTGATCAAACAATACCTTTGAAATATAGTGATACTTTGTACACTACTGGTCAAAAGTTCTAGAACAGTTTTTTTCTGGTGCACCTAGTTGGTCAGGGTTCATCCTACAACGAGATAATAACCCAAAAGGTCATTTGTGGTAAGGATCTGGTCTTGTGACCAGAAGCTCGCCGGTTCGATCCCCAGACAGGACATGACTGAAATGCTCTAGAGCAATGCACCTAATCCCTAACTGCTCACCGGGTGTTGGTGGATAAGGGCTGCCCACCGCTTCGTGCACAAATTCTCACAGCCTAGTGTGTTCACTAGTGTGTGTGTGTGTTTCACTGCACAAATGGGTTAAATGCGGAGGTCAAATTATGTTGTGTGAAAATCACATTGGCTAAATTGGTTCATCTTAATCTTAAAACATAAGTCCAAGCTCTGCCAGAATTACCTCAGGAAAAAAGAACAAAATGGTCAGCTTGTGGCAGCACAGTCTCCAGACTTAAATTCCATCCAGCTGATTTGGGATGAAGTGAAAAGCAAAGCAAGCCTACAAGTGCCAACATTTATGTGAACTTCTGCAGCAGATTTGTGAAGAACTGTCTGAAGAATGTTTGATGTCTATTGTAGAAAGAATGAGACGAGTGTATTCAGCTGTTATATCTGACAAAGATGATGAGTCCAAAGTTTAGACACATTTTGGACTATAAATTGATTCTGTGAGTTCTTATTTAACTCCTATGCTTTCATTTCAGAGTGCAGTGAGACATTAAACTCAATCATTTTACATACAAAACTGGAAAATTGAAGTGTTCTAAAACTTTTGACCTGTAGTGTAGTGTCAGTCACCTGCCTAATATTACATAATTCCCCTTTTGCATCACCAAACGGTCTACAAAGAGGTCTACTGAACATGCCTTGTGGTTTCTGGCACCAAAATGTTAGCAGATCCTTTTAAGTTCTGTAAGATATATACACTGGTGTGAAAACGTGTTTGCCCCTCCCTGATTTCTTATTCTTTTGCCTGTCTGTCACACTTAAATGTTTCAGATCACCAAACAATGTACATATTAGACAAAGATAAACTGCATTTTCTTTACTTGTAAATTAAGGTCTTTATTATTAAGGGAAAAAGAAATCCAAACCTGTGTGAAAAAGTGTTTGCCCCCATAAACCTAATAACTGTTTGTACCACCCTTAGCAGCTACAACTGCAATCAAACGTTTGTAATCCAAAAGCATTTGTGTCCAAAAATTGGATACATTTTGGCCTATAAATTGATTCCATGAGTTCTTATTTAACTCCTATGCTTTCATTTCAGAGTGCAATGAGACATTAAACTCAGTCACTTTACATACAAAACTGGAAACATTGGGGTGTTCTAAAACTTTTGACCAGTAGCATATATTGCACACACACCAGCAGCCACCTGCCTTGCATAATTCCCCTTTGCATCACCAAACGGTCTACAAAGATTTTTAGAGTGCAATCAGACATTAAACTCAATCATTTTACACACAAAACTGGAAAAAAAAACTTTTGACCAGTAAAGTATTATCTGAAAGTTATTTAAATTAAAATGTACCTTTTACATGAATTAAGCTCATAAATAAAATATGAGTTTTCTGTATTGAGTGCATTCACAGACACTTATCCTGAGAAAATTTAATAGTTATAAAACCAATAACATTGTGGTAAAAAAAAATTCCAGTTAGATCACCTTGAAAACATTTCGCAGCATGCATTAGATATGCCAGCTTTGTAAGAGATTAATCTTTACATCTAATTGTATCTTTGTCCATCAAAAGTTAAGTGATTCTCATTAATTAACAATAAAGGCATGAGATAATGCATCAGATACTGTACATCTAAGAGGAATCTGCTAGTCAAATAAAAAGAAAACACATCCCTCTCAGAGAAGAGCATCTGCACATTGTAATGGAGCTCCTTTTATTTACTGAATTTGATACTGTAAAACACGCAGCAATGGATTGGTGCCATGTCCTGGGTTTGGTTGAATAGTGTAATGCCCTGCCCTGCACCCTGTGAGGGAGTAGGGGACTAACCGTGACCCTGATGAGGATTCATGTTGCAATTGAAATCAATTGAACTGAGTTCTATGGAGCTTTAATTGAGTTTGAAAATGCCAGCAGTTCATATAAAACAATCTCTATAAATTGCTTTATATATGCTTAGAAGTGCTCAAATGTGAAATAAGTTGAACTTCCCCTGTAATATAAGATTTAATATCCATCACATATACATGTACATACATATACAAATATACATCAAATATACATCAGCTCAAATGTGCAGAGAAAGAAAGTACGTCTGTACATATCTGCACTTTGCACAAGTGATTTGCTCAATTTTATGCTGAAATATGTTGGGTGGACTGATTTTATTACTGATACTTTGATTACATTTGACTTACTTGAGAAGGTATAACATAGTCCTCAGCACCCCAAACCTGGAGGCCTAAATCTGTGGTGTTGGTTAGAGCAACTCCTTTAAGCTTAGTGAACACAGAGCTCTGAATGGCTTCTTCTCTTTCTTGGTAGCCTTTTTTCCACAGGAAGACCCAGCTGCAACAGAAACACACCAGATCAAAGCATAAACTGTCTGTCTAATGCAACATTTCCTCAGAGGAAAAGTACAATGCATATAGTTTGCACAGCAAAAGTCACACAAAGATCAAAAGTAAAGTCAATTCTACTACTATACTTTCACTTCATCAGGTCTGATATCTGTGTGTTTGTGTTTACACATTTAAAAAATATTTTCTAAACATTACAAATGTTACAAATTTGGTGGTTAGCACAATCAGGTTGTCAAGTTTTTTTCTATATAGTTTAATTTGACATTTTTTTTACATTTCAGTAATGTTGCAGCAACATTATAAGGAGCTACTGAGAAAAACTCATTTCAAAATTACTTTTACATAAATTACAAAAACAATAAATAAACAGCTTATTTATTTGAGATCTGAAGTAAACGGACTCTTCCCTCTCTCCCACTGATGTCATGTTACTCAGAACCAATAAAAATGACTCACTGTTACTTCTAACTTTGCCGTAACGTTAGTGTTTGTCTAACTTCTGTGAGAAACATTCCAAAAATGTTCAGAACACATTTTCAGAACGTGAGTATTATTGCAGTAATGTTACAGGTGAACTTTCCTGGAAGCATTTTTATTTTATAATCCCATTTAACCCATCCGTGCAATGAAACACACACGAGTGAACGGAGTAGACTGAGAACATGTGCCCAAAGCAGGTGGGCAGCCCTGTCCATGGTGCCCAGGGAGTAGTTTGGCGTTAGATGTCTTTCATTCATTCTTTCATTATCCCACCCGCTTAATCCTTATCAGGGTCGCGGTTAGTCCCCTACCCCTTCACTGGGCACAGGGCATTACACTATTCAACTAAGCCCAGGACAGGGCGCCAGTCCATCGCTGGGTGTACACATATGCACGCACACACACACACACACACACACACACACTTATGGACAATTTAGAGTACCCAATCCACCTGACCTCCATGTTTTTGGACTGTGGGAGGAAACCGGAGTCCCCGGAGGAAACCCACGCAGACACGGGGAGATCATGGAAACTCCGCTCAGATGTGGACTCGAACCCAAGACCTCAGCACTGAGAGGCGAACGTGCTAACCACTAAGCCACCGTGCCGCCAGCGTTAGATGTCTTGCTCAAGGATATTTCAGTCATGACCTGTCCAAGGATCAAGACCAGATCCCTAACCACTAGGCCATGGCTGCCTCGTGTAACCTCTGTTAGCTGGGCTAATGCAGCTAACTAATAATGAATCATACTTGATTTAGCGGTGTTGTAACATCTCAGATCCCCTTGTAGACAGCAGAGGTCGTTTTCTCCGGAAAAAATAAGTTCAATGCACCTAGAATCTTCCTTCCTCATTTAAACCTCTATATAAGCCTCATTCAACATTTATTGCGAGGTCTTGTTTGTGCATTGTTATGCTTTTCATTTCTGAGGGTTATCTATTATCTCCCTGTTTCATGGTTTTCTGGGCTTTGGCCTGGACTCAGTTTTGTGGATTTTGGATTTGCCCTGTTGGATTGTTTGCGATTTCTCTCAGAGTGTTGTTTGCAGCCTGTCGGTATCTGATTTTCTACTTCTTTATTAAACAATACTTGCACTTGGATCTCAGCCTCTGTGAATAATTACAGGTTTCTGGCACTACATCACATACTGTTTTCTATAAAATGATCAAAAGTATGTCATATAACAGTTGTTCAAGCCATCTTGAAACCGTAATTTTGTCCATTTTTACACTTAGCAGTATGTTACACAGCCTGAGAAAGCACATAACCAAGATTAGGATTACAGTGGTAACTCTAAGTCAGTCAATACAAAGTGAAAGTGCCTGTTCAAAGCGACGCTAAGGCAGCAAAAGGTAGTGAACAAGAAAGTTAGATACATTTTACTTTTACTTTTCATATGATAAGTGTAACCATGCCATACACGTACGCCCGTCCTCCTGTCCTCCTTAGCCGCCAGCCTACATGAGCAACGTCGGTCTCCCTCTCCTAAGCGGCCAGCCTACACGAGCGTCGTCGTCGTCTCATTTATTTTTTAAAAAACCCATATAAACACATTATTTAGCATATTAAAGTATACTGTATATTGGCCGGCTGACACGGATTAATCAGTTTTACATGTATTCTTATGGGGAAAATGCATCCAGCTAACGAGCAAACCAGCTAACGAGCTCGGCTCCTGCACGGATTAAACTCGTAAGGTTACCACTGTATTTTATTTGAGTTGACACAAGTGTTGAGGCATGAAGTGCTTTGTCTTTTACAAGCTTTTTTGTACATTTACTTTGTCTTAAAAAAGCCCCCATTCCAACTTTGCACTTGTCACCTTCAAGTTCAGTGTATGACATGCAAGCAACATGGCTGCCCAAACCATGAAGATGAAGCGCTAGTCTACTTTTAAACTCAAATCAACTCAAACAACAAAATGACAGAGAAACTATCATTTTGAACACTCTCTCTCTATGTTGGCTGGTCAACCACGGTTTTGGGAAACACATTCCAACTGCCTAGTCTATCCATAATCAACAACTCCATATTTCAATTAATTCTGCAAAACTGATGAAAATTCACTTTCTGTTTGTTGCAGAATAGACTGAGAAAGATAACAGCGGGAAAACAAATAATTGTGATTGTGTAACAGTAAGATGAACATGTCATAATCGTTACAGCCCTGCAGTCGATTATAACACTGACCATAAAGTTCACTTGAGAAGCTAAATACATTATGAATGGTGACGTTATCACTTTTATCACTAATAATAAAACAAAAGTAAAAATAATAAAAGTATGTTACTAACACTTTCTACAATAAAAGTTCTGAGGTCAAAAATGATGCACGTTGCAGCATAATACCTATGCACATTCTAAAAAAAGATGGTTCGTCAAGGGTCATTTAGTAAGAAAATGGTAAACACTCAAATACCCCTTCTCATGAATAAATGGTTCTTTTCATTAAGAAAGGGTTTTTCAGATTGCTGAGGAATGTTTTAGATGGTTCTTTAGAGAACCTTTTAGAAAAAGGTTCAATATAGCCCCCAAAATGGTTCTGCTGTAGTTACAATGTCAAGCTTATAATAACAGAGGAACCCTTTTTGGATAATTTTCAAAAAGGCTTCTATATAGAAATATCTACAGCACATTCCTCTTCTCAATCTGAAGAACCGCTTCCATCTCTTTTAAGAGTGTACAACTTCAGTGCAAAACATGTCTTGACGAATCAGCTAACTAGAGGGTAAAAGCAAAATTGTGTAAATGAGATTTCTGGCTGAACCATCACTTCAAGAGTTTTCAATGTCATCTAATAAGTGTAAGGACACATGAATGGCAAGTAGAACTGCTCCTGGACTCAGATGGCATCTGCACAGTGATGCAATGAGCACTGCATTAATGAAGAAGAGATGAGACTGTTGCCATAGTCTTAATAAATCCCAGTAACACCAAATGAACCCCAGTGACCCTCCATAACAAAGGTAGAGCCAATAGTCCAGTAGTACTATTACATATTACATTGTTGTCAAAATGAAAGAAAAAACCACATGTATTATATAGAGTGGAGGAAATAATTATTTGATCCCTTGTTGATTTTGTAAGTTTGCCCACTGACAAAAATATGAACAGTCTATCATTTTAAGGGTAAGTTGATTTTAACAGTGACAGATAGAATATCAAAAAGGTCGTTGTCATATTGGAAGCTCTTCACATATCCTTCTTTCTTCATGATTCCTTCAACCTTGATGAGATTTCCAGATGCACAGAAGAATCCCGACAGCATAATACTCCCTCCACCATGTTTCACAGTTGGGGTGGTGTTCTTTGTATTGTTGCCTCTCCCTTTTTCCTCCAAACATGAGCAATGTCTCTACGGCCACAGAGCTCTAGTTTTGTCTCATCTGACTAAAGGACATGCTTCCAGTATTTTAAGGACAGTATGGTTGCCCTTAGAATGATTCAGTTTGGCTTAAAGGTCTTTTCTGCAGAAGTGGAGTTTTTCTTGGTTTGAAACCTTGCAATTAATTTCTGTGCAGGTCTCTAGTGGTTGTCTTTTTCAGACAATTCATACTTTTTCCACTCTGCACTGAGAATGTTTACAGGTTGTGTTCAAGAAAAACATGAAAACATATCACTTGTTTGTGCAGTATTAGTTTAAGCATACTGTTTGTGTATTGTTGTGACTTAGATGATGATTTAATGAACAATTTATGCAGAAATCCAAGTAATCCCAAAGGGTTCACATACTGTTTCTTGCAACTGTAAATATATTATATCAAGTCTCAAAATAGTCATTTGTGCCCATGCCTTGTTTTATATATATATATATATATATATGGTGAAAGGCATCAAAGTTGAGATTTTTGCACCAGGAGTGGTATAAAGTCACCCAATATGTCAAAGCCCGCATTGTGTTGTTAAAATAATGATTACAAACTTTATTTGTGTTATTCAGGGTCTTAAAATGTGGTATAAATGACCACATTTTGCTTTAGAATTTGGGATTTATAGAATAAAAACTTCAAATAATTACACATGTAGGCTTAATACTAATGTCCAGTATCACAGACAAGGCTTCTTCATACAGACCCTGTGCGCATACAGCAGGTCATAGCAGCTGTTTCTAACCATGATCTACAAATAGAGTACACACCACTGTGCTGCATAATTCAGACTAATAGAGAATAATAGACTAATAGAGAATAATTCAGAATAGTACAGACTAATGTTTATTTGCTAAGCTTTTGAAATGAGGTGTCCTTGGTTTTCACTTTTTCACAAGTTAATTTGTATTAATTAGTTATTTATTTTAGCTAATACAGGATTTTCTTCTATATGATGTAATAAATCTGCTATAAAGTATCACCAACATAAAGCCATAATCACTTCTGTTAAACTCAACTTTAGATTATTTAGATAAACAAAATAGTTTACAACTAGCTACCAAAACCTTGAAACTTCTTGAAAAATGTTTTTTTAAATAGATTTTTATTGCTTTTTCTCCCTTTATGAAAGTGTGTATTATGCCATTTGTATAATAATAAAAATTATAATAATACAGCAGATTCCAGTAAGAGATGTGATATGAAATGACATAATGAAGAACTACATGCATGCTGAGACAAACACAGTAACAAGTCTATGAGACCTTAATGAGGCGACTTACCCAATTAAGTATCCAATCACTCCCACCTGAAAGAGCCTGAACAGAACTCCAACCTTCTTGTTCTTGGCAATGACAAACTTCTCGGTCTTATAATCCAGAAGCGAGTAGAAGAAGCTGCCCCAGCTCTGCGCCATGACCAGTCACCTCTAACGAGTCTTCACTGTGGAACAGCTGTCAGGAGCTCACTTCAGAGGGGTGTGTGTGTGTGTGTGTGTGTTCTTGTATTTCTCACTGGTGGGGACTGAAATTCCTCATAATGATAGGTGTCAGATCTGTAAAAGTATGGACATTTTTTTAGGCTAGGATTCTTTATACTCAGTATTACACAAGTGAATGGAATGTCCTCACTAGTATAGTACTAACAAAGTCTGTTTGTGTGTATGGACCAGGTTTATGTTATGTTGTGGGGACCAAAACCTGTTTAAACACTCACATTGTGGGGATCTTCCTTTCTTGAAGGGACTACAAAGCTGGTCTCTGCAACATAATCATTAAATTTGAAGGTGAAGACACGTTTTGAGGTTAAGATTCGGATTTCAAGGTTTGAGTCTGTGTAATGTCCCCACAATTCACAAAAACAAATGTGTGTGTGCATGTAATGAAATAGGAAATGTTTCCTTAACTCTGCTTCATGTGATCTACTACTTACAAATAACTCTACGTTTTTTTAATCTGTCACAATCTGTTCTTGGAAATGACGTGCAGATGTTTAGATGTTTCTGCAGAGTCATGATGCTGCTATGAGAGAAGAGTGAAGTGCAGCTTGGAGATGTTTGGATCTGATTGTTCATAACATATAAAGTAAACACATCAAAAACAAATCAGTTTGTCCCTATTTGGAGAAGGATGATGATATGTGCACAAGATAAAAATACACACTGTTATTCGAAACCTCCCTTCTCAAGCCACAGATTACTATGTTGGACAGAAATACAGACAGATGGAAAGAGAGTTTGAATGAAAACACACCTACATTTTCTAGAATTTCATCATACATTTGAACTAAAACTTCATCAGACTGTTTAAAAAAGTAGATGTTCTAAAAGTAGAATTCAATATGGCAAAAATATTAGACTTGAACATTTATTTATTGATACTACATCTGACTATATTACATGTCTGTAAGTGGCAAAAGTATATGTGTCAGGTGTTGTCAATCAATGGGATGACAATAAGATGTGAGTGGGCATCCTGTTTTATTTAAAGAACAGGGATTTCAAAGTCTGCTATTCACAACACGTTTGTGGAAGTGCATCATGGCATGAACAAAGGAGATTTCTGAAGACCTCAGAAAAAGAGTTGTTGATGCTCATCAGGCTGGAAAAGGTTACAAACCATCTCTAAAAGTTTGGACTCCACCAGTCCACAGTCAGACAGATTGTGTACAAATGGAGGAAACTCAAGACCATTGTTACCTCCCCAGGAGTGTAATAGTCAGCGATGTCACAAAGTAATCCAAGGTGACCATGAGTCCACCATCAGGAGAACATTAAACAACAATAGCATGCATGACAGGCTTGCAAGGAGAAACCCACTTCTCAGAAACCAAGAAACACATTGAGGAGAAATGTAAAAATAAGAATTTTGCTCCAAAATGATACGTTACAATACAAAATGTTACAGTACCTTCTATGAATTCAAATTGGAAACAAATTATTGAAGACATTTAGTGGAAGGTCTGGCTAATTCCTAATTGGTATTTAATTACTTATAAAATTATAGAAGTGTCATATAAACTTATGCATAACATATACCCAGCAATATTTTATGTAAATATGACATTGACACAGCCTGTTGTAATAATTACTCAAAGACAGTCATTCACCTGTACTGGCTTTGTCAGTGTGTGAATCGTTTTTGATAAAACCTCAGTGCTTTTATCATATTGATACGTTTTGTCTGCTGTGGAAACATGTACTGTTTGGGCTTTCAGATAATAGAATAAATATAAATTTTAATTACTATATTCTACATTAATAAGAGCAAACTTTCAGGCAGAAAACTTTTTTTTTTTGCATTTGAAAAGGAATTGGGACATTATATTAAATTAATATAACTCTCTTTAAAACTAAAAGCTATAAAACAATAAAAACATGTAATTTGAGATTTTTGTATGTATTACTTGTATCCCCCGGCATTATTTTTTTCTGTATATGTATTGGTACACAGATATTTGTAGTACTTTTATTTATGCAGCTGTCCTGGTGTAGTTATCTCTTCAACAAATAAATAATTAAAAAAACAAGCTACAAGTAGCTACTTAAACTTTATTGAAAAAGTCTCCTGTAATTACTTAACTCCTCTTCATAACTGCAGTGGAACGTGCAGCATCTGTAAGTACCCTAAGTGTACTTTATATGGCTCTATGCACTATTCTTTGGATCCTTTTTTTCACTATAATCTAAGATAAACATAAAAACCTAAAGCCCGTAGGTAAACTGAAAAAGCACACTTCCGCATACGTCACTATATATGTGAAGTGCGTAATGGTATACGTTGAATCGTTTTCAAAATAAAAGCCTGAGACGCAGGATCACTGTGGACTGTAGAGTGCTGTGGACTCAAAAGGGAAGTTCACCTTATTTGACGTTTGAGCGCAACTTTTACGTCTACGTAGGCTAAATGTTTTATCGACATCAACATAATTCAAAATGTATACGATTATATGCTTTAAAGCTTAAGTGTAACATTTAGAATGTTCAAGTACTTGTGCATCTACAAAAATGATAAAATTGTGAAAAAGTTCGTGTTCATCTAAAAAGGTAAACACATTTTAGATTCATTATGCATAAAGTGACATATTTAAAGAATTATTGTGTAATTTAATTCCAAATAAATGTGTCTAATAATCTAAGATTTTTATTGGCTACAAATTACTGATTAACAGAAAAATACTATTTTCTTTTTACCATGTTATTAAAAATATATTTCAGGAAACTGATGACAAATCAAGTGGTGTTCGAAGACAAATTGTGCTGACCTGAAATAAGATGAACTTCCTCTTTAATGCTAATCATTTGAGTTTAATACCAATTCAAGATTATAATTCATAATTATGAACTTATCTACAAAGCATTATTACATGGCAAATTTGAATAATAGAATGGCTTTTGTGGCTTGGAACACATTTTGTAAGGCATCATTATTTATTTAACATTTATAAATCATACAGATCAATATAGGACTATAAACATTTACTGTTTTTGGTGCTCAGATATTACTAATCTTGAAAAAGGTATAATCATGATCTAAACACTGGACTAAAACCTATTGATGGAAAAAAAAATTGTTAGTGACATCTGTGTTGAAATTACACTGCACCTGTAGTTTAAATATATAACGTTCAGTATTCAATGGCAATCCTACAGCAGTCAACCCGACCTTTACACTGGGGATGCTGCAAATGACTTCATGAATACATACCTCACTTCATGTTCAGTAGACCCCCAGTCTGAGCTCACTGCACTTACAGCTTTGCATGTTACTATGTACAAATTGGTATCCCCAAAAGGATAAATTACATATTACAAAAACACTTCGCTTAACGCAAGTTGAGGTTAATTTTAAAACATGTACTTATCCAATTATGAATCTTTGAACAATGCAAGACTTCTGCAAACTGCACAGCCCTTAGGTAGTCAAAATCAAAAGAATCTAATTACATGAATAAACATTTTGTCAGATACATGAAGCACATCCTAAACAAACAACCTTAAGCTGAGAGAGTAATGACCACACAAGAGTTTAATTTAATGCTTCACAATACTTTATTATGCCATTGTACTTCAACATAAAAAAACTGGAAAAGGATTGGTAACTTTAAAAAAAGAGGGTGCAAGGAAAGTCAAAGAACTGGTAGTGGGTTGTGCTCTGCAAGGGAACAGGACATTTACTGTCCACCCCTGAGGCGAAGAACAAGGTGCAGGGTGGACTCCTTCTGGATGTTGTAGTCAGACAGGGTGCGACCATCTTCCAGCTGCTTACCAGCAAAGATCAGCCTCTGCTGGTCAGGAGGAATGCCTTCTTTGTCCTGAATCTTGGCCTTGACGTTCTCAATGGTGTCGCTTGGCTCAACCTCAAGGGTGATGGTCTTGCCAGTGAGGGTCTTCACGAAGATCTGCATGCCGCCCCTGAGACGCAGAACCAAGTGGAGGGTGGACTCCTTCTGGATGTTGTAGTCAGACAGGGTGCGACCATCTTCCAGCTGCTTACCGGCAAAGATCAGCCTCTGCTGGTCAGGGGGAATGCCTTCTTTGTCCTGAATCTTGGCCTTGACGTTCTCAATGGTGTCGCTTGGCTCAACCTCAAGGGTGATGGTCTTGCCAGTGAGGGTCTTCACGAAGATCTGCATGCCGCCCCTGAGACGCAGGACCAAGTGGAGGGTGGACTCCTTCTGGATGTTGTAGTCGGACAGGGTGCGTCCATCTTCCAGCTGCTTACCGGCAAAGATCAGCCTCTGCTGGTCAGGGGGAATGCCTTCTTTGTCCTGGATCTTGGCCTTGACGTTCTCAATGGTGTCGCTTGGCTCAACCTCAAGGGTGATTGTTTTGCCAGTGAGGGTCTTCACGAAGATCTGCATTCCACCCCTGAGACGCAGGACCAAGTGGAGGGTGGACTCCTTCTGGATGTTGTAGTCGGACAGGGTGCGACCATCTTCCAGCTGCTTACCGGCAAAGATCAGCCTCTGCTGGTCAGGGGGAATGCCTTCTTTGTCCTGGATCTTGGCCTTGACGTTCTCAATGGTGTCGCTTGGCTCAACCTCAAGGGTGATGGTCTTGCCAGTGAGGGTCTTCACAAAGATCTGCATCTTAGATCTAAAAAAAATTATATATAGAAAAAAAAAGGTCACCATTTAAATAATTTAGGGCATAATCTGAAAACAAATACACCCAAAACAATTTTAAGTATTTAAAATTGACAATGTCAAGTCAACACACATTAAAAAAAACAATAATGAAAAAAAAACATCAGCATTAAATCAGTCTGAAGCTAGAAATATATGTTTTACACATAGAGACCGCGAATTTCTCTTCAGGCTCAGACGCCATTTCGTTACATCCGGGTTCTTTGTTCGAGAACTGAAAATGATTCAGCAAAATCACCCAAATGACTAACAAAGACCGACACGACGAAGTAAAACGCGATGTTCCCCCCCACACACATGTTGTAGGGAAATGTAAAACTCTTGGTTAACGCTAAATGAACGTGAAACTAAAATTCATAAGCAAAAAAGGCGACGACTAAAATACATGATTTAGTCCGTTAGCCAGGAAGCTAATCTAGTAAACTAACGTTGATTCAAAGAAAAACTCGACATTTACAAAGTGTAAAACAATTAAAACCCGCATTAAATCACTTCATTTGTTTTATCTCTGTCACAAAAACATCACTTACAGTTCGACAAGTGAGTTGCCAGCGAAGTCTTCAAAGCGATACTCAACTCTCTTCTCTGTGTGTCTACTGTAATGCGGCAAAATGGTGCAGCAACTGTCTTTATAGAAACACAGACCGCTTACGTCATATGCAAATATACTTCCGCGCTGGAAACTAGTTCTACTTTGTGTTCGGTCAAAAAGCGCGAAAAAGTATTAAATAGCTGTATCAAAATATGTAATTGGTTAACAAGACAAAGACTATTAAAATGTATAAAAAACAGCTAATAAAATCTAGTATATCACCGTGCGGAGTAACACCGTGTAGTCTGTGAGATTACAGAAGTCTCTAGAACATGCGAGATAGAACCGGCCCATGCGGGACACATCTCGCTTTGTGATTGGTCGGTTTAGTTGTTTTTCTGCAATGTCATTGGTGAATCATATCTCTGGAACGAGGCTAGGGCGGAAGCATCAGTTCACTGACATTCCGGGTGTTTTTTTTACAAGGATATAATCAGAAACGACAGTTTATTAAATTACATTAAGCTGTTTTTCTTGTTGCCAATTCCTTGTTTTTGTTTGACATTATACTGTATATTTGTATTTGACATGAGACAGCACTGATATCATGTATGAAAAAGGTCTCTAAAGCCCTTTTATATTGTGTATACATTTGTCATGCACACTTAAAATAGGACACAGTGACACCATTAGCTTGAAATGGTGTCCACTCCCTCCCCCTCTGTAATGTAGGTCACTGCAGAAGCAGGCTGCTTGGGCAGTTATACAGACCAGCCTTCTCTACAAAAAACAGTTCTTATTATTTAAGAAATCTTTCTGGAAAATCTACAGTAATGCACATAATCTGTTGCCTATTAGCATTGGCATGTTTGCTTGGGTTAATCTTTATAGAGGATTCATAATAGCATTACCGCTATTGTTTTTAGGTTGTGTACATTGGTTTACATTGCAAACTTGACTCGATTGCACAGGTCCCTCCTCATTTGCTTGGCCAGACTCTCATCTCATCATCTCAAGACTTGACTACTGAAACTTGCTCCTGGCTAGTCTTCCTATACAAGCCATCAGGCCTCTGCAGCTGATCCAGAATGCAGCTGCACAGCTGGTCTTAAATCAGCCCAAGTTTTCTCACGTCACTGCTGTGTTCACTTCACTGGCTTCCTGTAGCTACTGATATCAGATTCCAAACCCTAATGCTTGCCTACAAAGCAAAAAATGGACCAGCCCCTCCCTACCTAATAGCAGTGGTCAAGTCTCGAGCCGCACCTCGAGCCCTTCAAGCTTGTAGTACGGCTCAGCTTAACCCGCTATCCTACAAGACATGTGGAAGACTGACATCAAAACTCTTCTCTGTCCTAGCACCCAGTTGGATGAACAAACTCCCACTGACTGTTCAAACAGCAGAGTCCCTCACAGTCTCCAAACACAGACTGAAGACCATCTTTTTGTCGAGCACTTAAGCAGCACTAGTTTACAACACTTATTGTAATGCATTGTAAAGCTCTTATATTGTGTATAGTTGTGTATCTTTCCCTCTTTCTAGGTATTAGTAATGATTTTGTTCTAACAAGTGTCTGAACTGAAGAGTAGTTTGGACTCTAACCTGTCTGTACTAGCTGAGATAATTATCTTAATGGAAACAAAACACTTTTGTACGTCGTTCTGGTTAAGAGCGTCTGCCAAATGCTGTAAATGTAAATGTACAGATGTACATTTACAATGCTGCTCTAAGGTTTCCTGATTGTTGTCTGGTGAATTAGTTATGAATTATTTATTAATTGCGAGTGTTCTCAGTCTATGCATGTAAAGAGCTGTACGTATATGACGAGGAACAATACTTTGAGAGTTTGTCTTGAGGAGACACAATGTCTGGACTTGTTCTGCTGATTAGATTTACTGTAACTGAGGCTGAAATCTGCTGTTTCATTCTCCACTCAGCAGTAATAGCTGCTAGATTATCCTGATCACCTGGCTGCTTTGGCTCAAAGTGGTGGGGGAAGTGTGTGACACAAAAGACTTTCATTCTCTCCTCCTGACCAAACACATTTTATAACTTACTTTTCATGCTCTACTTTATCTCAGCCGTGTAGCTTTCCACTTCGCTACAGAGCTAAGCAGGGACTCGTGGTTTGGATTAAATTAGAGCTGAAGGAAATTAGGCCTGGTCGTGATCATCTGTCTATTTTTAGGCATACAGATATGGCTTGAGATGGCTGAAAGATGAATTTGAGTCTTCATACTGACCTCAGTAGACTCTGCAGTCAGTACTGGAAGAACTCTAATTATAGCTGCGGAACCTATTTTTGCGATGGCTTGTTTTAATTTGTATCAGCTATATATGCACCCACTTCATTTAAAGAGGTCGGACAAAGAAGTATTTAGTATTAAGTGGCTTGAAGGGAGTTTGCAACACAAATATATCATCTTTCCAAGACAGGAATCATCAGTACATCTATATTTGGGTCATTGAGAGATAGGAAAGAGCATGACACTTAGTGAGATGAATCTTGTTAATAGACTTATTTTGAATATTAATATTGAATGATTAACTAAACAACTGACTATCATTTGCATTAACAAAAAAACATACAGTGGATGGAACCTCGGTTTTCATCATTAATCGGTTCTAAAGTGCCTGATGATAATCAAAACGAACAATAACTGAAGCAATATTTCCAATATGAAATAATGTAAATTAAATTAATCTGTTCCAGACACTCCAAAATATTTACAAAACACATTTTATATAGAATAACTATAGTTTTACATACAGAACACAATGAGAAATAAATACAAAATACTAATGAAATGGATAAATGAACATTTAACATCACTCTTACAGGTTTACACTCTGTTTTAGAGAGTGCCGGTGTGGTCCAGCCCACAGCTTTTGTTTTGTACACCTGTTCTCTGGGTTTTCAGCCGCTATTTGTTTACGCACCCATTTTCAAGCAGTAGCACTGTGAGCAATCGCTTTAGTGTGATGTGTATTAGTTTGTTTTGAGCATTATTGGTAAAAAACAACAAGAAACAAAGCCAGAGAAAGAACAAGAAATTAATGACGATATATATACAGTGCTGCTTGACAGTTTGTGAACCCTTTTGAATGTTCTATATTTCTGCATAAATATTACCTAAAACATCATCAGATGTTCACACAAGTCCTAAAAGTAGATAAAGAGAACCCAGTTAAACAAATGAGACACAAATATTACACTTACTCATTTATTTATTGAGGGAAATGATCCAATATGACATATTTGTGGGAGGCAAAAGAATGTGAACCTCTAGGATTAACAGTTAATTTGAAGGTGAAATTAGAGTCAGGTGTTTGCAATCAATGGGATGACAATCAGATGTGAGTGGGGACC
>BRDA01001721.1:0-16029 GCA_036984385.1 Crenuchus spilurus
AGTTTAAATATATAATTACATACATGTTTGTATAGCAAAACAGAAGTAGTAACTCAACTTCTAAAGGCTAAATCTATACTCAGTATTCAGTTTTTATTATTAAACTTTATTATACAGTAAGCACTATGAATCATATGTAAGTGATGTTATCAGTTTGAAGAACTGAAATATAGGTCCATATGTATATATATATAAAATCAGTTAAATTAATGTAAAACAAATGGTTATAACAGGAATTTAACTGTGAACCACTTGATAACCAATTTAAAGCCAGGATCTGGTTCTTCTGGAGCTGGCCATAGGCAGATGAGGACAATGGTAATGGCAGGCACATGTCTCAATGACCATGACTCTGTGCTGGCTTATGCCTCCCTGTGGACAGTGGAAGGCCATCTGGATGGTTCTGGTCCGATGGGGGGTACAGCAGCGACTGTCGGTGCACGAGCCACAGAACAGGGGTCTGAAGGAACGAGCGCTATAGCAACCCTGGTGCTCAAGCCGGACAGGGAGGGGTGAACGGTAGCTGCTCTCACACACACCCGTTCCCTGGAATGTAGGGCCTCAAATAAACACTGTCCAGGCAAACACTGTGCAGTCTCAATGTTAATCAATCAAGCCACAGTTGTAGCTTTTACACTAAGTTTGTTTTACTTTCAAATTAAAGGAACAGGCTACCTCAAAAATATAATGCTGCTGAAAGCTGTTGGGACCAGTTAGATTTGATTACATTTATTTATTGCATTTAATCAGTCTATACTCCAGAAAAGATGCTTCAAACTGAGAATATTATGAGAAATGTCCTGATTAATTCCCACTGCAATTTTATGTTGACTAACTTTGTATTGAGTGGCAGGTTTGTGGGTAATGTCATGTTTGATTAATGTGATTACATTTTCCTCTAAGTAATGTCAAGTATTACAGTTAAAATTCATGTAATCATATTAGAATTACTGGCCTAATAAAAATTACAGTAATTTTACAGTGCAGTAAAATTACAAGAGAACAATACTAAAATGAAAGTGCACAATCATCTATCTATCTATCTATCTATCTATCTATCTATCTATCTATCTATCTATCTATCTATATATGCTTGCACACAAAGGAATTTGACCTTTGAATTACATGCACACATTAATGAACAAACATGCCTGGAGCGCTGAACAGGCCCTATAAATGGGAGCAGTTGTGGGTTTGCTCAAGGGCACTTCAGTTTTGTCTTGCCAGGGGATTGAGCCTTCCGGTTCTGAAGCTTTCAAATCAACGTTTGACTGGGTCCCTAACCAGCAGGCCATGGATGCCCCACAAAAGAGGCAATGGTTTTGATTCATCAGCCTCTGGGTTATGCACCCGGCACCGCTCAGCTCAGCAAATTAGTACTGTAACTTCATTAATTGTTGCATTGAATAGGAATCAATCCTGGATCTCCCATAATTCTTTATTCATTATGTTCAATGTGTTAAAACATACATTTAATGTGCAGTTACTGGATATTGAAGTCCATCAAACTCCACTGTGTGTAAACTATGCTAATATTAAAAACATATGGATAAATGAATCTTGATCTCAAGAAAAAAAGTAATTATCAAAACAGGTCAGTCTTGAATTTAGAACTGAGATAGTGTCTTATTCATATTTTCAAATTTCCCATTCCACCTTAAATGGCAATGCCTGACTGTAACTGGACACTATTTAAGGTGGAATGGGAAATTTGAATACGAAGCTAACTTTAGCTAGTTTTGCACTTAAACTCAGAAACAGCTGTGCAAACTTTGTTTTTGATTCAAAGAGATTTTGAGCTGTGTATTAACTGTTCATATGCCGTTTGCTGAGTATTCAGATAGCATTAGCTGTTTTAATCAAACAGACCTGTACTTTAGTCAGAGCTGAGGTTCCACTCAGCTTTTAATATAATGCCCACTGAGATTGAGTGTTTTACTTTTTTTGACCCAGATTAATTTGGAATTTGTAGAGTAATGTAGAAATAAAGTAATGATGAATGAGATTACTTTGTCCAGTAAATAATAAGCTAAGTAATCCATTACAGTTTTTGGGAAGTAATCAGCCATTTATAATGGACTACATTTTGACCCCTAATGACCCCAAACCTGATGAGTGGTACAGTTGGGAAGAATTTATAGAATAAACCATGAAGAACAGTTGTTCATAGCAATGTATTTATAGCTATAAATGACCTTCCTAATTAAGTCATGACCTGCTAACTTTTTAACTCATATTCAGGTTATTTTATAAATAGATTTTAATGTTGTGTTAGTAAAGTAACAGCACTTTTATTTGTATGTTTTTCTTTAGTCTATACTAGAAAAAAAGATGAAGGCTTTAACCTTCTAATTGCAAATTAACCGAACATTAATTGTTATTTTACACTTTATTAACATATAACAAATTTTTAAACTTTAAAACTTTTGTAGTTTTTTAAAACTACAGTGTATCCATAAGCTTTCATTAGTTATTAGCAGCTTTATTTTTGAGGAGGTTGATTTGTTACCGTAATGCTGCATTCTTACTCACCAGCTGGACTTTGTTGGTTGGTGCCGAAGGGGCCGAGTAGCAGGGCCTGACCTGGCACAGACGTGTCTGTGTTTGTGGGCGGCAGGCCCAGTTCCTGTTTGACATGCGGGTGGAGACACCTGGTCCACAGCTGCGTGAGCATGCGCTCCATTCTGTGCTCTGCTCGATGCAGTTGGACGATGGGATCCCGCCAGAAACAGACACATCCTGCCACGACCTTGCGATTCGGTCAACTGCAATGATTCATCGAGCAAAGGCATAAACATCCTCAATGTTTGATTGGGATCTTTTACCCCCAGACTATTGTGTATGCAGAGTTTGTCATTAGAACAGAGGAATGTGGATTCTTTGTGGTGCCTTCGCTAAGCAATAGCAGAGTGATGTAGGAGAGCTTGGTATTCCCAAAGGATTAATGACTCAAGTAAAGCCCACCAAGTCTTCTTACAAAACATAACAAACCAAAGCTCTTATATTCCGTTTCAACCTGGTTTGACCACCCTAGAGTAGTGCAGATCATGTTAACACCAGTAGGTGGTTGACCACTGGAGTTATTTAAAGCACAAAGTATGGCGGCCTGATGTATTCCTTCATCCCATAACATAGACTGTAGCTCTTGGGGGTCCACCCAGGTTGTGACTCAACCTACGCCAAGCCACTGGAGTTTCATCCAAATCTTATGCAAACCTCTAAATAATTTTTTTAATGTTTTCAGTGAAAGTAAGTGCATGAAACAACTTAAAGTATTTTCTATTAGCTTCTAGTTGCAATTAATACATTTGGATTAATTTGGAAACATTCAATATTATCATGCAATAACTTTTGCGCATGTCACATTTTATGTATTGTTTTCAATATGTCAAATTCAACAAACAATAATTGTGAATTAAATTGTGCAGAAGTGTGTGCTCTGTAGAGGTTGAGTTCACTCATATCCAGTTAGAAAGTTAATTTATTTAAGGGTGTTCTTCAGTGCATCCCAATTGTGCACAAACACTAATATTATAAAAGTATATATTTTGTACTGATCTTAATAACATGGACTTTAGCAGGTTAGCTGTCATTTGCCACTTGTCACTCCAGATAGGAGTAGCTCCTCCCCTTTTTAGCACACTTTGCATTGTGGGACAAATAGTGTCCTAACACATACTTAAAAATGAACTGGTTCTGAGTATGCATTGTGAAATTTTGAGTACACTCAACTTTAACACTTTTAGCCACATTACATAATACAGACCTTTTGTTTTTTGGATATTTTATTGGTTTAACCCAGGGGTATCCAAATCCAGTCCTGGAGAGCCAGATTCCTGCAGAGTTTGGTGATCTTCCTGATCAAACACACCTGATTCAGCTCAGCAGGTAATGAGCAGGTTTAATTGTAGTGTCAGAGCAGAGAAATCACCAAACTCTGCAGGAATCCGGCCCTCCAGGACTGGATTTGGACACCCCTGGTTTAACCCTTTATATATGCATGATTCCTCCAGTTGGTTTAAACACTTTTATAACTTAAAGATGACTCAACCAGTTGAATTGCCATCCATGTAATTAAAGAAGACAGTTCTACCTGCAGTGTTTTCCAAGAGGACACTATTATCTATGCCATCACAGATCCACTCCTTGCAGCACTGGCCTGGAAGTTGTACAAGCCTTGGATTTGGGCAATTGGCAATGGGCAAGGTCAGGTCTTCATTACAGAGTGGGACACATGTGATGCCACCACCCACACAGTGGCACAGCTGCATGCATGTGGGTTGGAACGACTGGCCCTCTTCATACCTCACACCGTCTAGCTCACAGCCTAGCACGTTTTGTCCTCAGGAGGTGGTTGATGAGTTCATTCAGGAAAGAGAGAAATAGCAGAAACATTTCTGAGGTCCATATGAGATCTCATTTTGATCCAAAAAGGCTGGACCTTAAGAAAAGTCTGACTCTTCAACATCATCATGAAATTGCACCATTAGGCCTAGTCATGGACTAAACAGATACACCAATGGTGTTTATTTATTAAAATCATACTTAGTCTAGGTTTAAGCCCAAGACAGTCTTACATGTCCAAAAGTATCCAGACATCTGCACGTCAAGGATGTAAGTTGTTTGTATTCAGAGTTAGTTTGAGCATTAACAGCCTTTCAAGCAAGATGTTGGAAAATTGTAACATTAGTGAGGTCAGGGAGTTGGTCGAGTAGTTCATAAGGTCTAGACACAAATGGCAGGACTTGTCCTAAATGTACTGGATGGAGTGCCATCACTCCATAGAACAGAGTTCCATTGCTACAGCTCAATACTGGGGGGCTTTTCCTTCCTTCAAATGTTGGCATTTATCTTTAGAATGTTTAGAAAAAGAAGTCTTGAACCAAATAAACCAGTATTTATTGTTTTTGTTTTATTTATATATTTTTTTCAGTTGGGGTAGGGGTAGAGTCCAGTGTCCTTCAGTTTATAACTGTGTGTAAAGCTGCAGAAGAGCATCCCATTCTACTGTCAGTAACTCTCTATGGAGATTATGCCTGTGTATCTTCAATGAATGCCTGTGTCAACAATGGCTTAATTCAACCATTACACTGGGTGTCTAGATACTTTTGGACATACACCATCAAAATAAAATCAAGCAAATAAAAATTAAAACACGAAGTGCAAAACCCTAAGATTGTGCAATCAGACAAGCCA
Source organism: Crenuchus spilurus (assembly GCA_036984385.1). Lineage (NCBI taxonomy): Eukaryota > Metazoa > Chordata > Actinopteri > Characiformes > Crenuchidae > Crenuchus > Crenuchus spilurus. Next base: position 5,197 of record BRDA01001721.1, read on the forward strand.
AGAGCCTGTCAGGCTATCTTAGAAAACCTTGAAATTGCTTATCAGTGCTTGCACAAGCATATCTGATAAAGGCATAACACTTACTGACACACTCTCCTGGTCCTTCTGGATAGCTTGCGCTGTAGTCACACTGTAAACCCTGTCGAGTGTCACAGATGTTTTTTTCAGAACAGGACTCGCCCTCTTGTCTCGCACACATCTGACAACAACCACATCCATCCAGAACCAGGGGCACACCGACTGGGCAGGAGGGATGGGGCCAGGGGCAATGGCAGGGTCCTTCACATAGTTGGCATGCCACCTTAGAGGAGCAATTAAAAGCTGATGTGTTGTGTGAATCAGTATATACCAAAACTTCAGTAAATGAATGTGGCTGTTGAATGTATAAAGAGATACAGGTAACTACATTAGGGCATGAAAAATGTAAGTAGAACTTAGAACACTTGATCTATAGTTCTGCCACTAGATGCCTTCAAGCATGTTTCATTGAATGTTGAAATTGTGTAGAAATCACAGTTTACTTTAATCCCATAATCCACTGGGCTTATAGTAGCAGTAGCAGTAGTAGTAGTAGTATGTACACTCACTGACCACTTCATTAAGTACAGAAACTTTGTATCTACACTCATAGTCCATTTTATCAGCTCCACTGACCCTATAGGTGCAATTTGAGGTTTACAATTACAGACTGTAGTACACACACACACACACACACACACACACACACACGCACACACACACACACACACACACACACACACACACACACACACACAAGCACACATGCACACATATAATACATATAAAGCTGATGAAACCAAAATGTTATGATTATGTTTTCTGAAAATACCAAACATTTGCCAGATTATGCCGACTCTTATTACATGATAATAACTTTCCAGTTCAATAACCTTTAAGCTCCACAGTTCAATTCATGCTGTTCATAAAATTAAAGCTCATAAATTCTTCTTAGTTTGGCTAAAATATTTACTTTATGTTGAGGTTTGTTCACACTCACATATTTACAAAAATGATCAATTAGAACTGAACCAAAATAGGTTCTTTAGTGACAATATAATGTTTTAGACATAACTGACAATGAAGCTTCAACACATCCAATATAGAAACCGAGGAGGGAATTCTGACCTGTGTGAGTGTGCAGAAGAGGAGAGCGCCAGCAAAAACAACTTCTTTACTTTCTCTCTTCATCCTGGGAGCCCAAAGTTTCCTCCTATGTGAGATGTCTGTGATTCCATTAAGCGCCAGTGTTAGCAAACTGCCCGCCTCAGGGCCATTCATTTATAGAGTCAGGGCTCTGATGTCAGAGGCGGACAGTGCAAATAGAATCTGGATGAGGATCAAAAATACTTCCAATTCCAGTTCAGCAGAATGTCAACTTTTACACGTTCTGAGGCCAGGTCTCTTTTAGGCCCCACAAAGTTCAACAACATAAAAAAAAGTATTTATATGTGACCAACACTGTGCCAATTAGGTATCTGCATACAAGCCTGTCTAAATAAACACATATATATATATATATATATATAAACATATACTATTTTCTATGTACAAAGCATCGTTAGAAAATATTCTTCATCTCACAGTTTCACAAGGGAGCCAGGCACTAGACCATATCTTTACACATCACAGGCATCAATCAAGTACTATTCAACATGATCTGAAGACCTCACAGAAGAAGGCCAGCAAATGTGAAGTTCAGCCAAAGTGCACGCATGTAACTCAACAGGTTCATTTGACTGAATCCAGTAAATGCGAGCCAACTATAAATAACTCACAATCGTGTTATTTAGTCTGAGACAGAAAACATGCTGCCATATATTTAACATATAGAACCAGTCATTTTTGTAAGGCCAAAGTTTACAATTTACATTCTTACATTGTACAAAAATAATCCATTTAACATGCTTCAACATGAACAGACACCTTCAGGTAGAGCTGACTATTAAAAACTCCATTCCAAAGCTTCCTTGCAGCTTTGCAACATCTTCCATAATGAAAACAGAAGGACGTGTAGACACCTTTTTCTACTCTTATTGCTCATTTAATAAATACATGTTCCTCTTCAGGTTCTGTCCCTATTTACCCAAGTCATTGTTGTTACCCCTATGCTTAAGTAAACTGGTCTAGACACTTCCTTTCTCTCTAATTATACACCTATCACAACACATCTTCCTGTTATTGTTAAGTGATGGGAAAGCATTACAGCATCACAGCTTCAAGTCATCAGTGGTCTGCTCTATGAAGATGCTGGTTTTCTTTCCCCTGATCATTTGTCTCTCATCATCATCACTTTTGATAACTTTAACCATGTTATTGCACCAGCACAGCATAACATGGCCAGTGTTGAGCAAGTTTGGCTCTGGTTAGTACTTGGAAGGGGGAGATCCAAGGAAAACTTGAATGACTGCTGGTAGTGATGTTGGTGATGGGAACTCTACTGAAATGGCATCATTTTTCAAATGAGATGTAAGAAAGGTGGAGAGGTGTTTTTAATCCACTCCATCATTATTATCTGACCTCATTAATTCAATAATTTTACGCCTGAATTCAATCATGTCCTCACAGCAGGGTTTCAACATCAAGTGTAAAGCATTCCAGAAGAGTAGAGGACATTAGTACAGTAAAGGGGAAACACGCCCTATTAAATATACTCCATTTAAAAAGAAATGTTGTATAAGGTGGTGTCTACAAATATTTGGACATATAGTGTACATATTCTACCCCTCAATCAGAACACATATGGTTATGATCCAAACTGTGCTTAACCCTCATATTATGTTCATATTTAACAACATCATTTATTTTTGGGGTCAATTTGACCCGAGCAATTTAACCCCACAGAAAATTATTATAATCTCAGTCTCCTCTGTGTCAGACACATTCTCCTCTGTCTCAGACACATTCTTCTCTGTCTCAGACACATTCTCCTCTGTCTCAGACACATTCTCCTTTGTCTCAGACACATTCTCCTCTGTCTCAGACACATTCTCCTCTGTCTCAGACACATTCTCATCTGCCTCAGACACATTCTTCTCTGTCTCAGACACATTCTCCTCTGTCTCAGACACATTCTCCTTTGTCTCAGACACTTTCTCCTCTGTCTCAAACACATTCTCTCCTGTCTCAGACACATTCTCATCTGCCTCAGACACATTCTCCCTTGTCTCAGACACATTCTCCTCTGTCTCAGACACAGTCTCCTCTGTCTCAGACACACTCTCCTCTGTCTCAGACACGGTCTCCCTTGTCTCAGACATATTCTCCCTTGTCTCAGTCACATTCTTCTCTGTCTCAGACACGGTCTCCCTTGTCTCAGACACATTCTCCTCTGTCTCAGACACGGTCTCCCTTGTCTCAGACACATTCTCCTCTGTCTCAAACACAGTCTCCTCTGTCTCAGACACATTCTCCTCTGTCTCAAACACAGTCTCCTCTGTCTCAGACACATTCTCTTCTGTCTTAGACACGGTCTCCCTTGTCTCAGACACATTCTCCTCTGTCTCAGACACATTCTCATCTGCCTCAGACACATTCTCCCTTGTCTCAGACACATTCTCCTCTGTCTCAGACACAGTCTCCTCTGTCTCAGACACAGTCTCCTCTGCCTCAGACACAGTCTCCCTTGTCTCAGACACATTCTTCTCTGTCTCAGACACGGTCTCCCTTGTCTCAGACACATTCTCCTCTGTCTCAGACACACTCTCCTCTGTCTCAGACACGGTCTCTTTTGTCTCAGACATATTCTCCCTTGTCTCAGACACATTCTTCTCTGTCTCAGACACGGTCTCCCTTGTCTCAGACACATTCTTCTCTGTCTCAGACACGGTCTCCCTTGTATCAGACACATTCTCCTCTGTCTCAGACACATTCTCATCTGCCTCAGACACATTCTCCCTTGTCTCAGACACATTCTCCTCTGTCTCAGACACAGTCTCCTCTGTCTCAGACACAGTCTCCTCTGCCTCAGACACGGTCTCCCTTGTCTCAGACACATTCTTCTCTGTCTCAGACACGGTCTCCCTTGTCTCAGACACATTCTCCTCTGTCTCAGACACAGTCTCCTCTGTCTCAGACACATTCTCCTTTGTCTCAGACACTTTCTCCTCTGTCTCAAACACATTCTCCTCTGTCTCAGACACGTTCTCCCTTGTCTCAGACACATTCTCCTCTGTCTCAGACACGGTCTCCCTTGTCTCAGACACATTCTCCTCTGTCTCAAACACAGTCTCCTCTGTCTCAGACACATTCTCTTCTGTCTTAGACACAGTCTCCTCTGTCTCAGACACAGTCTCCTCTGTCTCAGACACATTCTCCTCTGTCTCACACACTTTCTCCTCTGTCTCAGACACATTCTCTTCTGTCTTAGACACAGTCTCCTCTGTCTCAGACACAGTCTCCTCTGTCTCAGACACATTCTCCTCTGTCTCAGACACTTTCTATTCTCTAAAATGTTGATATTTTATATGTTATACAGATAAAACAGCCTGGGCTCAAATTGACTCCAAAGAACACTGATGTATACAACATGTGTACAGAACACTAAAAAAACACATCATCATGTTAATTTTATGTTTATTCAGTTATCAGCATGAAATTAGGAAAAGTAATTAAATATAAATAAAAAAAGTCATGTTATGCGTGTATTTAAAGATGTTAAACATTGGATCGGGTCAAATTGACCCCAAACATATTATGATAAAAAAAACTTTCACTTTAGCAACATCAAGGCATAGTCAGCTTACAACTGAATATTTCCTGTTTTCATACACCTTTAAAACCTCCAGTTATATGTGCTTCATCAAAGCTTCACAAAATGTGTTTTTTGTATAAGCTGGGTGCATTTGTGCTTACTGGTGCCTTTCTGCATATTTTCACAGTGCATAGAAAAATGTAGCCTCACAATAACACCTTACCAAAGCAGCCTGACTGGGACCAATTGTGAAGCCAAAACACACCAAACCACTCTGCACTGGTGAGTTACAGAACATTGCTTAGGAATTTTGAATAATATGAAAACAAATGATAAAACGTAGATGTTCTCAGAATAGCAGAATGATAACTGTGAAATACATTAATCATATACTCACCAAAAAAGACTCCACATATAAGACAATTTGGCCACAATCACCTAACCCAGCCATATTGTCTTACAACCGCAATTCCAAAAAAGTTGGGACACTGTATATAAAACTAAATATAATTAAAAATAAAATGCAGTGTTTTGTAAATCTCATAGACCCATATGCTATTCTCAGTAGAACACAGAACACATACCAGATGTTGAAAGTGAGGTATTTTACCATTTTGTGAAAAATATGAACTCATTTAGAACTTGATGACAGTAATGCATCTCAAAAAGTTCAGATAAATCATCAGGAGGTCAGATTAATATTCATTCATCCATTCATTATCACACCTGCTTAATCCTCATTAGGGTCGCGGTTAGTCCCCCACCCCCTCACTGGGCGCAGGGCAGGGCATTACACTATTCAACTAAGCCCAGGACAGGGCGCCAGTCCATCGCTGGGTGACACACACACACACAGACACACCTACGGACAATTTTTAGAGTACCCAATTCACCTGACCTCCATGTTTTTTTTTTGGACTGTGGGAGGAAACCGGAGACCCCGGAGGAAACCCACGCAGACACGGGGAGAACATGGAAACTCCGCTCAGATGGGGGATCGAACCCAAGACCTCAGCGCTGAGAGGCGAACGTGCTAACCACTAAGCCACCGTGCCCCCCTCAGATTAATATGAATTTGAAATTATTTTTGGAAGCCATGAAGAGAAGAGGGACCATCCAGCTTTTTATCAGCCCACAATTCAAAAGCCTGCATCTCTGACTGAAACAGAACATCCAGCAAAGAAGACCAATGACTGCTGAGCAGCTAGAATATTACATCAGAGAAGAATCGGATATAGACTCCAGCCATTGGTCACCTCACTTCCCAGAAATGTGTTAAAAGAAGAGAGGATGCTACACAATGGTAGACATGGCCCTGTACCCTGGCCCTGTTTTGAGATGAGTTGCTGTCATGAAGTTCTAAAGGAGTTAATATTTTTCATGAAATGGTAAAATGTCTGATATGTGTTCTGTTTTATTGTAAATAACATATCAACAAATATCATCATGACATGACTCCCCAAACCATCACTGAAAGTACATTTTGCATTTGGAAATCAAGGTCCCAGAGTCTGGAGGAAGAGTGGAGAGGCACACAGTCCAAGCTGCTTGAGGTCTAGTGTGGCCGGATTCCTGCAGTTTGATGGTTGCCCTGCTCCGACAGTACAATCAAACATGCTCATTACCTGCTGAGCTGAATTAGGTGTGTTTGACCAGGAAGATCACCAAACTTTGCAGGAATCCAGCATCCAGGACTGGGTTTAGACATCCCTGGTCAAGAGCAAGATGAGAGACACCAGACCCAACAATGCAGGTGAGCTGAAGGACACTATCAAAACAACATGGGCTTATATAACACCTCAACAGTGGCACAGGCTAATGGCCTCCATGCCACGTCACAATGATGCAGTAATTCATACAAAAGGAGCCCCAAGTGCATATAATGTATGCACATACTTTTTAGGAGGCCAACATTTATGCAGGGCTGGTGCTCTGACCATGCAGATCATGCACTGCTAGTGGGGCCCCAAATGTCCAAATGCCCCCTCTGGAGGGCAAAGTCCACACACAGGGCACCCAAGCATAAAAGCTTTCTGGTGGGGAACATTCACCTCTGCAATCTTGAATTTCAAGTTTGTGGACTTTGCCCTCCTGTGGGTGGGGGGATAGAGGGGTTAAAAAAATGCATTTTTTGAATTGGTCTTATATAATATTCAAACGTTTTGAGATACTGACATAAGTTTTCATTGTCTGTAGACCATAATCATCAGGACATAAAGACTTGAAATAGATCACACTAAAATAAATTAAAATAAATAAATTAAACTAAAATAAATTAACTTTTCAATTATATTCATATTTATATTTTTAGATGTACCTGTATATGCAAGAATGATCAATGAAGAAAAAGAAAAGAAAAGAAAAAAACTAGACTTGTGTTACATGGCCCCCTGGTGGCTTGATGTCCTTAAGCTTCTTCTTAATTTTTATATTCATTTGATAACAGGAAATGGCCCTATGGCATTGCCCTTGATGTTTTTATTAGTCCTCTTGTATTACTACTTTTCAGTTTGCATATGACACATGAGAAGCTACAATTACTTAATAATATATATCAGCCTGTAGCCTATATTTGAGAAGCAACTTGTTTGCAAGTAAATGTTTATTATTATTATTATTATTATTATTATTATTTGAAAGTAATTTTCATATGGGGGCCTATTTATTTTTCTATTGTAGCATGTAGCATGCTAGTTATATCACTGGTTTGACAAAAGGGCAGGTTTGTCACCACTGAGAATAAGTTGTGAGGACAAAGCGTTTATAAAAGTAAAAAAAATTGTTATCCACAATTAAATGGGAAATGAAAAAACATATTCTTATGAGAGGGAAATTGAGTATGAAACCACCTTGTAATCACAAGGAGCTCAAAAATTTAAGTATAACATAATGGTGTCATATATGCTGTAGATTATAATTAAACAATACTGTGGCTGTACAATACATAAAAATTAAACACAATGTAAAATTGGCATTGCATCTAAAATTGAATGACTTTTTGCATTATGAGCATTGCTGTTTATCTTGTATTATTGTTAAGTGATTTCACACAATGTTATCATAACTGACAGGAAATAACCTCCAGCCCTTTCTAGAAATATAATAAAAAGTCTGAGTGTTTATATTTTATCTTATTCTTTCCAAAACTTATCATCAGAAGCTGTTGTTTCCTAGTATTCTCTGTAATATTTGACTACAAAAACTGTTATCACCTCATATCCTTATATACAGTGACAAGAACATGACACCAAACATACTAACAAGAACTGCATGTTAAAGATTACAGATGTTCTGGATTAAAGAAAAAAACAAGCCTAATCATTTGAACATAAACTGCCTTTAGTACTGAATCACAAGAAGTAAAAGCTTTATTATACCCAATAGCCTTTAAGCTCTTAAAAGACCCATAGCACAGAAAACCAAATTCCCTCACTTAAATGTGGAATATAAACGTTGTTACAGACACTATCAACTTAGTTTGGTTCTGAAATAACATTTGCTAATGTTTTAAACTTAAAACTAAACACAACCTTTGAAATCAGAAGTGTTATGTGAAATATATTTACAAGAGCACATCGCAGACATGCTCAGGGGAGGACAAATCATGGCCCCCAGTGACCCTCAATGCTGGTCATGTAAAAATTAATTGTGACTGTTAATGGTACATAAAAAGAGAAAGAGAGAGAGAGAGAGAGATCTGATCACTTGAAGATTGAATTTATACTAATGAACTTTCACATACTTATGAGGTAGTCACCTGGAATGGCTTTCAGTTAACAACTGTGCCTTGTGAAGAGTTCATGACTTGCATTTCTTGCCCTCTTAATGTGTTTGAGACATCAGTTGTGTGTCTACTTTGAAGAATCTAAAATCTAAAACCTTTTGGTTTCTTTAACACTTTTAAGTTTATTACATAATTCCTTGTATTTTCCTTCATAGTCTGGATGACTTCAGTATTAATTTACAATGTAAGAAAAAAAAACATTGAATGAGAAGATGTGTCCAAACTTTTGACTGGTACTGTGTAGACGTTAAGTGGCACACGACACCCCCTGCCGTCGCCACCATGCGTTACAGGTAGGATGGCGTTAAAGCAGAGAATAGGTGCAATATGTAATCTGTTTATTTCCACCTGTATTCCGACCAATCCCTGCCCTGCCTTCAGTAAACATAACGGCCTCTCAGCGCGTGACGACACCACCTGTGACGCAGCGAACCGAGAGCAAAGTGTAAAGAGAGTCAGTCCTGAGCTCTCTGTGAAAATGAGAAAGTTCTGGAGTTCATGTACGTGAAAGGAGACGTCTGACACATGTAGTAGTTTCACCTTACAGACCCTAAAAACCACAGGTCAGAGCGTTTTACAGAGAGGACTGGACTGAGGTTCTGATTTGATTGGTGCTGGATTATGGGAGCCGTTCTAGGAACGTGTGCCGTGGCTCACTGGGTAGGTTTAAGTTTTTTATTAGTCAATAAAATGTTTTAATTTGTTCTTTTCTTGCTTATGTTTTTACAGTTTTGACTTTATAATAATAATAATAATAACAACAACAACAATAATAATAATAATAATATATAAACAACAACAACAGTAATACTTATTATTATTATTATTATTATTATTATTATTATTATTATTATTATGGGCATGGCAACACATTTTGGCAAATTATAGCACCCCCCCTGAAACCCCCAAGGCTGTTGGAGGGCTTCCCAACAAAGGACTGCCCTTGGTAGGCAGGTTCACCATTATCCCCTGCCTGACACCCCTGATTATTATCAGCATTATTACAGCTACTACTGTTCTTGAATTTGTATTGATTAATGTTCCTGAAACCACATACTTTCAACAGCAATGTGTTGTCATTGATTTATGATGCTGATAAAGTAGCTGAAAGTTGCTCCAAAGCATTTTCATCAAACTTTGTTTCTTATTTTCTTTGTGTGGGTGTTAGTGGGCAGAGACCAATACTGTGCAGGCATTGTGACTGACCACAGGAAAAACAAACAATGATGTGGTGGTTGTTGAGGCTCTTTTTAAATGCAGGTGACTCACTCATGAGCAGGGGTCGGTAATCTGCTAGGCCAACTCTTTAAACCAGATTAATGGCACTGTTTCCTTTTGCAGGTCACTGTCCTGGAGGTGGCCTTATGTAGGCCACTACAGCTAATCTCTCCTTGTTGACTGAGGAATGTTTTGGCTAAATGTCAGGTTGAAGATGTGGAAGTAGTGAATTGTTTTGTGAATGTCCTTGAGGAAGTCCTGTTTACTTGGTGTACTAACTGTTCCTTCACTTACTTTTGATCTGAATGTATTTAGTAAAGTGAAAGACAATAGTTATTTTTGCTTGAGTTGACCACTTTCTGCTTATTTAGTTGTTTAATGAAGCCACAGAAGGCTGTTACTTTGTCTGAAGGAATGCTAACTGCTTTGATAGAGTGAATTTAATGTTTAATATTCATGCATTGTTCTGTACACCACATTCTCACAATATGTCAGTATTTATGTGCAGAAAGTGACCTTGGAAGTTTCACTTTTGCTTTTGCAGTATTGATACTGCTCAAAGGAAATCCTGACTTGGTCTGTTTACTGTGGAAACATGTAATCTGCAAATGTAACGGACTCAGCCTATGCTGGCCAATATTATAAAGTATGGTTCCTGTCGCAGTTTTAATAATTTTAAGCAATTACAACCCCAGCTCCAAAAAGCTGGGATGTAGCAAACAGACACCAGTCACTTGTGAACTTACTTGATTTGTATACTTGTATTGTACTTGTATTCAAACAAAAAACAGTATAAAGACAGCATTGTTCATGTAATTTACGTTTTTCTCTTTTTTGATCATGACAAGTAACAAGGTGATTTGCAGGTGATGCAATCGTTTTGTAGCATATGAGCCTCCAAGAAAGGCCTACATCCTTTAGACTCAGTAACACTTCGGTAAATCTTGGTCAGTCAACACCCATTCACTGCTTCATCCAGAGCTGCAAGTTAAAACTTTACTACTCAAAACAGAAACCACACAGGACTGCTCAGAAATTCCACTGACTTCTCCAAGATCAGTCTTATCTGAGGTGGACAGCAGCACGGTGGAAGTGTTTTGTGGTCAACGAGTTTCATATA
>BRDA01001721.1:21259-32171 GCA_036984385.1 Crenuchus spilurus
ATATATATATATATATATATATATATATATATATATATATATATATATATATATATATATATATATATATATACACACTGAAAATTTTTCCATCATGATAAGATAGTAAGTTGATAGAGATGATGTAGGGAGCTCAAGAAAGAATTAGATAAGGACCTCAGAAAATCTTGATATCTTATAGGCCTCTTATTTTTATCATTCTGCCTTAAGATTAATTTCACATTTTAGGTCGTCTATTCATCACTGTGAATTTTATGAAAGAACAGATACATTTTTCTATTTTTGTGATTGAAACCATCATTAGTCAACTTCACATCTTACAATATTTAGTTTACAAACACGTCTCAGTATAATTTATGCTGTAGAGGACTCTAGTAATGTCTTATTATTGTTTAGTTGGCTGTTAATATGCTGTCTTCCCTAACCATAAAGATATCAAATGATTCCCCTGGTCAAATAAAGGTCAAAAAATCTAGCAGTAGTATTAATCTGTGCTTTACTGTTAGATATGAGTGTTGATTGTCAAATTTGAGTGTTACTTGTCATTTACTTACATAACACAAACATAAATACAAAGTATTAAACATTAGAAATATTGGGATATAGTGGTATAGTGCTTACACCCAGAAGAGTAATTTTTTTACCCAAAACAGGTCATTTAATATGTGAGACATAATACCTTAAACATTTTATCGATAAGTGAATGAAGTGTGGTGGGACAAAAGTGGAGGAAATGGTGAAATTGCTTTCCAAAGTTGACAGTTTATCCATTTTTGCATTTACTGTCAGTTTTTGTTTTGATTTGTAGAATTCTCAGCCTAGATCAGGGCTTCTCCAGTCATCTGTCATCACTTTGTATACTATGTATCTGACCTGGTCAGCCATGACAAATGAACCAGGTACTGCTATTTACATTTTCACATATAAATCCTTAGCCATATCTTATTGTCTGCCCTGTCTGTTTAGCTGCAACTGACTTATATTGTTTATTTTATCTGCTTGGCCTGAATTTTGCCCAGATCAAACATGCAACCCCAGCCTGCTGAGCATCTTCCAACAGATTGCTGAACCCACACTCGGCCCATTGGAGATTGAGAACCAGACAGTTGTGATCATTAATGATGAAGAGGAACCTGAACCCTCGTCCCCTTACTTGCAGTGGTGGGATGCCCAGAGCATTGTTGGATTGGGCATATTTGTCCTCTGCATTTTGTATTCAAGGTACAGTCCACATTCACTATCAAATCAATAAAACTAGGAAATCTGAAGACATTGTTATTTTCTTCTCCTGCTGTCATAAACAGCTGAGGTTTGTCCAAAGGTTGCAAAGGCATTAGGTTTTTCTTTGAAAAGTTGAAAAATGATTGTAGAGTGTTGTAGAGGATATTACACCATCTGTTCATGTATAATTTGACCAGGGGTGCATAAAATTTTGTATATGACTATAATAACTGAGTTAAGTCATTTCAATGTAGTTACTGTAATTATAATAATAATTAATTTCCTTTAAATTAATAAAATAATTAATGTAATAATTTCCAAGTGCTAAACAAAGATGTTTGAAAATAATAATGTAATAATGTCTAAGCTTAGATACAAGACCAAAGTTCTATAAACTTCATCAGAACAGACACTGCAAAAGTACACATTTGTGAGCAGAGATAAGTCAGTTATGCCATATTGTCATAACTGTGACATAACTGACATTGCTCATTTCCTTTTCTCATGGCCAGCATACGCTCATCCAGCACCAGTCAGGTAAATAAGCTAACACTGGCATCAAAAGAAACTGTCATTATGGAGGAGAGTTCCCCCCGAAGCCCTGATGAGGTGGAGGACGGCTCTGGCCCAAGGCGTGTTGAAGACAATGAGAGGGAGGCAGTTCAATACAGTTATGCCTTCTTTCATTTCATGCTCTTCCTCGCTTCACTGTACATCATGATGACACTCACAAACTGGTACAGGTGAGTAACTGCAAAGTACTTTATTTTATTTTTTTTACAATTTAGCTTTGTTTTATATATTGAGTTTAGTGTGATTGTGCAAAATGTGTGGTATAAGTGCTGATTTTATTTATAATGAGATAAATTCACCTGCTGAATTGTACAAACCACATTTCCAGAAAAAATGGACCTCTTTTTAAAAATGCAGTAAAAACTGAAATCTGTAATTTAATTCACTTGAGCATTTTATTTAACAGACAAAAGGACAAAGATCCAATGGTTTCAAGGACTAAAACATTTTGTTTTTTAAATATAAAAATTACATCTGCAAAACTTCAACAATTAGTATCTTCAAACAAGTATAAGTACAGTATAATTTAAAAAAGATGTGACAGTGGTAAACATGCCTGTTTCAGATTTTTAAGTGTGTTGCAGGCATTGATTTATAAATGTATTTATATTTAACAAAAATAATTAAGTTTCTCATTGAAAACACTGAAAATCTTTTCTTTGTCTCTTTGTCTGTTAAATAATGGCTCAACAAATGACAAATTTCAGTTTTTATTGCATTTTAAGAATGCCTCAACTTTTCTGAAATTAATTCAGAATTTTAATTATTGTAATCATATTACAACAGTGATAATACATTGTTCAATAACTGGTCAATAATTTAGTCCCAACCACCTTTCATAAAACTACTATAAACAGATGATCTTATTTATGTGTCCAGTTCTGAAGAAATTGACTACCTTTAGTGATCTGCTATTTGTATGAAGATGAAAACTTTTGTCCATTTATAGCTGAATACTACATATAACTATGTATATATTGTATGTATTATGTTTGTCTTATTGTGGAAGAAATTCATTTTGGATTGATATCGCCACATGTTCTTTCCATATAGCCCTGATGCAGACTTTGATGCTATGACCAGTAAGTGGCCAGCAGTATGGGTAAAAATCTCTTCCAGTTGGGTCTGTCTCGCACTCTATGTCTGGACACTGATTGCTCCAATGATCCTCATAAACAGAGATTTTACCTAAGAGATTTCCACATTCCTTTCTGGAGCCTTTACAGTAGAAAGACAACCATATCCAAAGCTCTCGTTTAATTCTTATACATGTATTATGTCTTTACACTGTATGGAGATACAGACTCCTAAATTAAAGTTTTATGAATGGTTCTTGATTTTGGATATGCAGTTCAAAGAAACATAATGTTATAGCTTTATATGAGGTTCTTTTTTAAACATTCATTTATATACATATAATGGACTGTTCTTTAACTCTTTTAGCACCTACACTTATTAGAGTGTAGAACTGAGCAGAGAAATAATATGTAAACTGTAAAAATCTTTAATATGTAAACTGTAAACTGTACAATACTGTACACCTTTCTAGCACTGATTCTGTGGAGTTGTTTTTAGCTCTTACGAGGTAGGGCATAGCATCATCATCTAGTTGTAAAACCATGCAGTCTCTGGGCCATACAATAGCAGCAAATTTTTACTGAAATATTTGTGTAAATGAGCACAAAATGACGTGAATTTTCATTCCCTAATGTAAGCATCATCTATGATTTCTGTTCTTTTTTCCCCAAAAAACAGCACTTATCTGATTTATCTGATCTGGCCCTCTTACTAGCATCTCAAAAATTAGAATATGGAGAAAAGGGGCCCAGAGTGGATCAGTGGACTAATGTGCTGTCACTATGATCAGAGGATTGTGAGTTTCAGTTCCGATCATGCTGCTTGCTATTGGCAGCCGGGGTCAGAGAAAGCAAAAATTGGCCGTGCTCTCTCCATGCGGGTAAGATGGTACTCTCTCCCCAGCACTACTAAGTGATGTCAGCTGGCTCAGGCATCTGCCAGGCGATCCATCAGAACTAGGCATCCTGCGCTTATCTCTGAGCATGTTGGATGCCCAGTGGCAATGTATCAGCAGCAGTTTGAAAAAAGGCAGAGCTTGACTTCACATGCGAGGGAGGCCTGTGTTAGTCTGCACCCTCCTAGAGTCAGGGTCACATTACAAGTGATAGGAAGAGTCAATGAATGGGTGGTTAATTGGCTACCAACACACTGGGGAGAAAATCAGGTAAAAATGTATTTTAAAAAAGAAAATGGTGAAAAAGTTCATTTGTTGTCATACTTTTATTTTAAAAAGTAAAACATTACATTTTATATTCACTACATGTAAAGTGACATCATTCAAGTATAAAGTGGCATCATACAAGTTTTAACATTAATCATGATATTTATAGCTCATGATAATCAGGAGTACAGAATATCAAAATATTAGAATATTTAATTTCAATTTTGAGTATATTACTATTCAAACAGTATCAACATTAAAACAAAAAAGGCTTGAAATATGTCACTTTACCTGTAAGGAGAAATTATGTGACATTGAATTTAATTATGAATTATGTTCAAATTAAATTAACTAAATTTGTTTTTTCATATATTTTTGAGAGCTACTACTAGTTATTGAACATCTTGCAAAACAATATTTATCTTAAAATTATATTTTTTATAATTTATATTTTTTTATAAGTAAATATACAAATATAAATTGAACATTGTTCACTGATCAAAATTCATACACACTGCATGTAACATTTCTTTAGTTATACTGTAATTCTATTATTTTGTAAATTACAATAAATACCAGTTCCATCAGGTCTGCTAGATATATCTGCACTTAAGCCATTAAAGCCATGAAAATTCTCTATGTATTTTTTACAGACACTCACTACTGTGTACAGTGGGTAAAATGTATATTTTTGGATTTAATAATTTTGCATTTATATATAGATAATATCCATACAAAAGCCTTGCAGTTTATCAACATGTAAATTATGAATATGGTTTATATTTAATGAAAATATGAGAATATTGTTCAAATCACATTTTCACAATTTCTGCCAAAAATATTTTTATATAAATATTTATCTTTTTGCTATCACGCAACAGTATTTACAGTCTTTAAGGGCAAATACCAGCAAAACCACCTCAGATGCATTATTCAGACTTACCATTTGTTTTTTAATAACATGAATGCCCAACACTGTCGTCATCATAAAAGTGTGATGTATTGGAGTACCACAGTTTGTTTATGTCTCCATCTGAGATATAATCCATTTGACCTTTAAATGCATTGGTTTTTATCCCTTCCACACTTAGAACCCCTCTTACATGGATTCAGCTACAACCTGACATGATAGTGTAAAAACATAATTTTAATTTATTTGTTATTGTGTCACATTTTCATTTAAGGTTAAATATAATGAAATGTACCCCTGTTGGAAGCTAATGGAATAGTTCCTTTTGTTGTTTTTAAAAAGATCTGTCAAATCAGCAAACAATCTATACATTCCATACAACAAGAAGCATAAGTACTAGACCAGTGAAGTATTATCAGTTTTGGCTCCAAATGTGTTCAGAAAGGTTTTGCCTTTCATCAGTAACGTATGTATTGTGATGGTCCACTTCAATACCTTTTCACCATGAGTCTTATCTTGTCAGGTATTTGTCATGTGTTGTAGTGAAGTCAAGCGACCCATGTTGGACTGTGAATGGGAAGCTTGAAATAACATACAAATGTTAAACAATGACAATGGCATAACAGCATAGCATTGATGAATGAACCAAATGCTCTTTTAACAAAGCAATGCTGTGATTATCTGATTATTTCTGAATTTATCAAATTACAAATTTTGTGTAAAGGCTTTGTTTAGCACTTTGTTTAACACTCAATAAAGAATGTATTCATATTTCCTAGTGCTGCATTGTGTTTTTAATTATTAATTCCTGCACTATAGCTCACTGAATTCCCTATAATAGTATGCATGTCCAGAGTAAATCTTTCTTACCGTCAGATTATTTGATCCAGTAGTTGTCATAAGATGAAAAATATATTTCAAATGACAATTTAAAAATTTAAATTATATAAAAAATTTTTTTAACAATTTTGCAACATGTGTTTCATATAGTAAATATAGTAAATGTAATTGTAGCACACATTTTAAAATGTAGGTCATAACCCATAAGAAACCAGGCCCAGTTCTCCTTAAAGCAACGTTATAATGAGAAAAACAGACCAAATGGATCACATTGAACTGATTTTTTATATTTAATTTTAATTTTTAATTCTACCTCCTAGTGTCAAACATCTGTAAAGATTAGCCATTTATGATAAATATATGCCTTGTTTGATAAAAAAAAATCTGCTTGATTTTATTTTGCATAATAATACAGATTTGCCTTTTTTATTTTTATTTCCAATTACTGCTGGTTTAGCCTAATTATTTTTCAGGTTTTTTTTTTTACAATACATAAATGTACCAATTATATAAAAATAAATAAGACTACCTCACATCATCTTGTTGTAAATGAGATCACATTAACAGAAATTCGCACACTGTAATGACTAATACATCCAGGGTATTCTCTATATGTCACTTAGGGACTTCAAGAAAAAAATGAAGGAAAAATCTGCATACAGATTTTCTAGACCTTGTGACGGATTTATAACACTTATGACACAATGGGCTCTTGTGGGTTAAACATTATCTTAAAATAAAAAGTTTATCAAAGTGTGTTGCAGGTATTATTATGATTCATTAGGAGCCTAGATGTTTTCTTTCTGTAGTCTAAAACAAGAGTATTAAACTTATTATGGAGAAGGTATAGTTTCAGGAATTAACAGTAGTTGATGTATCTCTTGGCACCACAACATTGCTTATAGCTGGCCAAATTTTTGCTCACTGGCCAATTAGAACACAGAGGGGCGTGGTCATGATAATATTGAATCCTGAGTCAAAAAGCAAGCAGGACGACTAAACCTGACTGGAAGAGCCAATTGCAAAAGAAAGGATTAAGTGAACCTGTGACACCAAGCTCACATGTTGTCCTCCCATATTTTAAATTGCACTATATCCTGCGCTTTCAAAGTTACTCAGTTTTGTGAGATAGCTAGCAAAATAGCTAGCTAACCTAACTACTGCAGCAATAGATGGAGACTAGCAAATACATGAAATGCTGGTATCAGAGCCTCTACTCTCTTGACACCTTAATGTTTGGTAGCTAGCAAGCTTCAGTTTTTACAGCTTTATTGACATCCTGTTCTCAGAGCATCTTTTAATCTTGCTTGCGCACAAACTTATTGGTCGACTGACAATGTGGGGGGTGCTGGAGGGGTTGTTTGCCCAGGGCACCAAACAAGCTAGGACTGCCACTGGAGGGGAGCCTAACTTGCAAGTCAGACTCATGCTGACCCATAACACATTAGTGAAAGTACAATCATTGACCACATGCCCAAAATAGTGGGCAGCCCCAATCCACAGTGTGCAGAGAGCAGCTGGGTGTTAAGTGCCTTGCCCAAAGACTTCAGTCACGTTATACCAGGGGATATAACCGGTGACACAGCTGCTCTCAAAGATTGCCAGAAGTGGAATTTCAACCCACACCTCTAATGTAGACGGAACTCAGCACCTTAGACTGCTTGGCCATCCTGACTGCAAAACATCATCAGCTTCCCATAACCTTTGTAGTTCTTCCTTACTTTTACTCATTCTGGATGAAGAGCATTTTTTGTATATTCTGAAAAATCTCATAGGAATCCCATAGTAACCCTCTCATACTTTCATTATATGAGCTAGTGTGAAGTGTCTTTCCTCTGGCTCCAACTGAGCACTGTGCTCCACCAGACATTTGAACACAGAGCTAAGATTCTCTTCAGAGGGAGTCAGTTTGAGAAAGGTCCACATGGAGTAGAGACCATTGATATTAAGACTAGCAGGGGAATTGAAGGCACCATCAGAGATTTTCTTTGCATTCTTAAACCAGGTTATTGTGACAGGACCTGGACAGAAATCTTTCACACACAAGTTTAAGGTACATTCTATTCCTATCTGAGGCCATGGTGGATCACATTTGATGAATGCAACATTTGGAGGCTGACCTGAAAGAAAAAATGTAAGTATAATATAGATTTTTTCTCTTTAAGTATTTTTTACTTGTATCCAAAGATTCATTTTTGACTCACCGTCTATGTTGATGTGGTAAGGAACATCTTTATAGAATGGTGCAGGGAAGCTGCTGTGGTATACTCGGCAAGTGCAAACTGTTCCAATATCCACGTTTGTCACTATCAGCTCTGTCTTACTCCAGAGGCTGTAAAGCTGTTCATGGTCCAAAAAGGGCCCGAACTGGGTATCAGGTTGTAGCAGCTCTTTGCCTTGCCTTCGCCACTCCAAGCGAATATTTTCTGGGTAGAACTTCTCAATTCGGCAGCATAACACTAGAAGCTGACCCAATTTGGGTATCTGAGGTTGGGTTGATATTTGGAGGTCTGGATTGACTGTTGAGAGATTAATTTGTGTTGTAAGTAGGCTGAAGAGCATTTAATAGTAAAACACATAAGAAAACAATAAATGTGTGTCTGTATAACAGAATACAAACCTTTGACATTAACTGTTGTCTTTTTGATGATTTTCTTTTGGCCAAAGTGAACTACACAGCGATATTCTCTGTTGTCATCATTTATGGTCAATATAAGGGAAACCATAGAAAGGTGGACTTTCCCCTCTAACTGTAACTCTGTTTGGTCTTGCAGGTTTTCCATTCCAATTATAGAATCAGTCTCAGAGGTGCTGTCTAATGCTGCCTCGCAACTTCCACTGTTACAGGATGGCATTTTATACCACTGCACTTTTAGGTGTTTATGTCGTACTCCTCTGATTGTACAGCTGAGTTTGGTTGCTGTTTTTGCATAAATTATATCAGGTTTGGTTATGTCAGACACTGAAATAGGCACTGAAAAAGACAAATATGATTCTTAGTGTTTCAGCAAAAGTTATCCTGATATATACACTATATTTTTTCCACAATACACAGATAAAAAAAGAACAGTACCTCCACGAAAATGCCGGTAAAGTATCGCTGCACCACCAATTGCCAAAACAGTTAGTAAAACACTGGATGTGACTGTTCCACCAATTAAGGCCAACATGTTAAAAGGATGTACTGCATCTGGAATGATAAAATATAGTAGTGTCCAAGTGCAGCTCCATAAGCTTTGTGGTAGCTGTACTACCACTACCTGAGTAACGTTTGTGTGTCAAAAAACATACATGTTACAAAGTGTAAGTGTAAACCTAAGTGTAGTTTTAAAGACTGTTTTTAAATCTAGTGTTATGGTGTCACAATGGCCTCGTGGTTAGGGATCAGGTCTTGTGTCTGGAAGGTTGCCAGTTTGATCCGCTGGCAGGTCATGACTGAAGTGCCTACGAGCAAAGCACCTAACCCCAAACTGCTGCCTGGGTGCGGTGGATGAGGCTGCCAACCGCTTTGGACACATGTTCTCAAAGCCTAGTGTGTTCCATATATTTCAGTCTGAATCTAACATTATAAAGTGTTTTGTGTTTTGTGAACAAGCTAATGTTTAATTGAGGCTAGTGATAAATTGTGCTGCACAATTCAGTCTTTGTAAAAAAAAAATGTTGGCAAATGGTCGTTTAAAATAACAGTTTGCAGTCAATTGTTTTTTTGATATGCTATGATACTAATCTACATAATGTTGTTAATTATGAACTTATAATAGCTAATTGTGGCATGTTGGAGATAACAAGATTAAATTTCATACTAATGTCAATTATATGAGATTTATGCAGAGTGACCTGTCATATGCATCAAAAATAAATCTCAATCTGTTTTACAAACATTCTGTAAAGCTTCTGTAAAGAATTCTGTTATGTCCAATTTTGTAACAGAAGTCCTAATGGCCATAAACACCATAATCTGTCCATTGTGACAGCATAATAAATACACATTTAAACCCATATATGGACTGTGTAGACTGAGGAAGGATGATAATTCATGTATTTTTTATACATTAACTCCATTCAAATTATTTGCTTCATTTTTGTCTTCTCCTAAATTAACACAATACAGGTGTAAATGAAGTGGTTAAGGGTTAAAATTTTATTTTATTTTATTTTTTTATTAGAAATTAGATTATTGACCACCTACCTTGAAGTTTCACTGTTATATTTCTGCGATATATCTCAGGAAAAGACCTGTGCTTGATTTGACACACATACACTGTATCATCACTTTTCAGTGTGTCTGCTTTTACAGTGATGCGGCTGCTCACATTAAATGTGCCATCATTGTTAGGAACTGGAATTCCAGTACACACGTCCCAAGAGGCAGACTCTTTACCACCTTGAATCTTCCAACTCACTTTCAGTTGCTCTGGATAAAACCTTGTGATGTCACAGCGTAAAGTTTTCTCCTCTCCTGTCATTACTGTAACCAGTTCAGGAAGGGAAATCAAAGGCTGAGCTGTGTTGAGCAACGACAAATGACAAAACAAACAGGAAAAAGAAGAGATTAAATTAAAGATGCTGAGTTGCAGACATACATTTAGCTGCAAACTTGAATATAGTTAATACAATTAAAAAGCCTATATTCTACATTTTTCTTGCATTTTCTCTCCATTAAGTCCACTTTGACCCTGATCAAGATTAAATGAAAGATAATGGATGGATGGAAATCCACGTTGTCTACCAATAATCAGGACCAACACAGTATTTAGCCATTTTCTTCCACTCCATTTCAAACGATTCAGTAAAAACACTCCTTGTGTATTTCAATTTGAAGTGGTTCTCATATGTAAATGTGTTAATGGTTGACACATCCCAACAAAATTAACCAAACAAAAAACAATGAATCACTACCATGAACCTAAAATGAACATAAAATGAACCACCTACAGGGGTTAGACAATGAAAGTGAAACAGCTGTCATGTTAGTGTGGGAGGTTTCATGGCTAAATTGGACCAGTCTGGTGGCCAATCTTCATTAATGTCACATTGCACCAGTAAGAGCAGAGTGTAAAGGTTCAGTTAGCAGGTAAGAGCACAGTTATATAGTATATTACAATGCACACAACATTATGGTGACATAC
>BRDA01001721.1:37697-111545 GCA_036984385.1 Crenuchus spilurus
GCACACTGTCTGTATAAGACCCGGTCAAATTCGAAGACTTCCCTTCAGGAAATTTTGGGTTAACCATATTAGAAATACATTGTAATGCTTTTACTATGTATTTATTTAACTTTCTTTGTATTTACTCTGCACCTTAAAACAATTAATAAATGCGGAGCTAGCTAACGGAGCTAGCTAAAATACCTGAACGTTTATTCATAGTGTGTCTGATACACAGCGGCATAGTTATTCAGTCATCAGCTAACAATACATATACATTTACCTCATTTTAATTTTTCCACTTTTTACAAGGCGCTGTTGTCGACCAACAATGAAAAAATGATTTTTGTCCACTTTTTGGTGCTCTTTTCGTTTTTTCTTACGACACCCACTCCCCAGCAGCTGCTTGCACAAGCAAGCGAAACAGTCAGGGTTGCCAGGTCCAGTAAAAAAATTTCCAGTCCAAATTCAGTCTAAAACCCGCCCTTCAGAAGCTTAAACTGGCCCAGAATATGTCTGTCACACGTTTGAAGCAAAGGGACAAACAACTATGAGTGTACGACTTAGTATTTTGTTTATAAGGGATTCTTTTTTTTTATTACGCGTGAATTTTCACCCGCGACTGGATTTTCAAACAAGTCCAATTTAGCGTGAAAACCACGAACCTGGCAACCCTGTAAACGGCGAGCGCTGCTGCTTGGTGGAGGTTGAATGATACCAAGTTTTTGTGGGGAAAGGGGGGGGGTTACATTACCAAATGATTAAACATGCTAGTATTTTACCCAAAATTATTCATGAATAAAGAAAATTAACAAGTTATTCATGAAAAATGTTTTTATAAATTGAAATTATGTGACTTTATTGGGGGGGGGGGTTATAGTGATTGGATCAGATTATTGGGGGGGGGGTCATAACTCCCCTATCCCCCCGCAAATTACGCGCATGCACACAAGAAGTATACATAGTATACGATGTACTTAATTACGTCTTGACTATAAAATGTATTATCAGCATATCTCTAATGTGGCCTTGGTTATGCCAAAAACAACTAATTCTAGCCAGATTTGAACAGGCAACTTAATTAATACAGAATGCCAACTACAGTCCTCCGCTCTACCAAATAAGATATAGCTAACCAATGCATTTTTGGGAAAACTGAATTCCTTAAATCTTATGATGAACTTAATTACAAATTGACTATAAAACTTGTCACCATATCTGCAATGTGGCCTCGGTTATGCCGAAAACATTTTGAGTCAGGTTCAAACCAGTAATATAAGGATTACTAGAAGTCAACTACTCTTCTGCTCAATCAACTTAGCTATCAAAACTGAATACTTAATCGTTTGGAGCCAGGTTTAAACCAACAACCTAAGGATTACTCGACGCCCACTGCTCTACCAAATTAGCCATCAAATCCGACTGACGGCTTATAGGGAAAAGCTTAATGCTTTAAACCCAATGATGAACTTAATAACAAATTAGCTATGGAAAGTTTTGTCATAATATGGCCTCGGTTATGACAAAATCACTTGAAGTCAGGTTTGAACCAGCAGCCTAAAGATTAGCAGAAGTCAATGATACCCCTCTGCTCTACCAGCTAAACTATCAAAGCAGACTAAGAGTTTATTGGGAACACCAAATGTCTTCAACCTTATGATGAACTTAAAAACAAATTACCTATAAAACGTTTTGTTATAATGTGGCCTCAGTTATGCTTAAAACCCTTTATTAGGTTTAGGTTTGAACCGGAGACCTAAGGATTATTTCAGGTTCACTTCAGTCCTCTGCTGTACAAACTGAGCTATCAAATTTGACTAATAACTGATGGCGAAAACCTAACCCCTTAAACCTTATGATTAAACTTTTATTTGACTATAAAACTTTTTTTTTTCAACTTTTTTAATTGACTATATAACTTTTTGTCATTATATCTATAATGTGGCCTCGATTATTCTTAAAACACGGCAGTAGTGGCATAACATCACAGTAAATAATCAAAGACACCACCATCTCCTGTGTGTGGATTTGTGTGAGGCTTTTTTATTTTGTAAAAGAGAAGAGGCTTTGAAATAGAATGGAAGTGTCAAAAAGATGTTTAATATAGTAAACCATAAACAGTAGCAGAACAACATTAATGGAATGGAAATGGTAAGTGGCAGTAAAAACTGGCATAAGATCTCAGTAATGTGGTAAAGAGGTCATCTACTGTGTGTGCACTTGTGATTGAGAAGGTTTTGTTGTAAAAGAGAAGATACACTGAATGGAAGTGGAAAAGGATGATTGTGGCAGAAGTTAGTGTGAGAATAAAGGCCAACAATTTACTGATGAATTCACTTCCATAATGTTCTGTTGCATTTCTGATTAGGCTGAGAGATGTGCAATATATGATTAATTATTAGCCCGTTAAATAATTTCACCAAGTACACAAATGATTTCTTGCACTTTTCCCTGCACTCACAACACCCATGCATCTTTTCAGCAGCTTTCAGTCCATAATGACGGACGTGGCTCCGCATCGCCATCTACAGACTGTTACCCACATTACAACAAAGTTTCACATTAACTAAAACTTAACTAAGTCTCTATTACTTACCAATATACATTGCCATGGTAATATTAAATAATAAATACCTAGTGTGTTTTACTACATAGTTAGTAAAGAAGTCTGCAGAGAGACGGATTAAAGCTTTCACCAGTTGTAAACAGGAGCGGTTCACACATGCGCACTATGTCAAATCGATTGTTCATCAGCTCAATGCGTTTTGCCTAGAAGCCCGGTGACGTATTTTTGAGTGTCTGCTCACTTTTTTCGATCGTATTCTTAAGTAAGAAGACGTACCCTTAATAATTTAAGTCGGATGCATATGTGTACGATTTTGCTTGTTTTTGGATTTGAACTTTTTTTTATGGTGATTTTGTTAAAACTAAACTGTGCATTTTGAGATAATGTAGAAATACAAACTTTCTAATACTTATAAATTAGGCATATTTCAATATTCAAGTGACAAATGTAGCTATGATAAAAAATAGTTAAAGTATTTTCAGAATTTTCAAATTCATTAATTGATTCTATCTCTCTTGCAGTAGTGTATTTCATTCTTTTACAACAAAAGCGGTAGCGTTTTTTCTTCTCTCTTATTTGACAAAACCCGCCTTCCCGTTCTGTGATTCGCTACTAGTTTAGAGTGAACGGCAGATTCGTTACGAGTGTGAAGTACTAGCCAATCACAGAGCTGGAGGGCGGGGCTTTCTGGAATACGGATGAGAAAGCAAAATATTACTTTTTAGAGTGTTCTGCCACGTAGCAAGCTTCCTTTTCGTATTGTGGAAGTCACAGTGTGGAGAAAAAAGCTCAGAAACAGAGGGGCGCTCGAAAACACGAAATAAAACAATGGTGTTGACAACATGGAAGAGGATTTTTTTACACGTTAAAGATTTTAATGTTTTGCGTTGGAGACAGGCGTCAAATAACAAATGTATACTGTTTGACTCATTCAGCACTTTTTCTCTACCGGACTATACATCTAATTAACTTTTGTTTTGGCTGCAGTTGGCAGGGTCATAACGGTGAACAAAACAAAAAACAAGCCAGTCAAGCAAAAATACTCCAATTTTAATTATTGGTTGGTACAGCTTGTTCTTAAATCAAGACCCAAAGTCTTAAAATTCGGAGTTTATTGAAGACCTACATTTACATATACCGTGATTTGTAAACACTGGATTGATGTGGCAGATGTGCTGTATGTAAATAAGTGTGCTGAGGTTTATTTGTGGATAATTAGACTCAGCTCTGGACTCGAGTGGGCTTATCACGGTGGAGTAGCATCAACACGAAGGTTGTCATGGGTACACAGCTGCAGTGACACACTGGGCTGAAGGAGCTTTAGAGCAGTTTGGGGTAGAGTATAACCACAGATGCACATAAAGAACAACAAAACCACACTTTTCATTTCTGTCAGGTATGTCTGGTAATATTGTACCTATTTGTTCTCTGTATTAGTGGACCACTATGCTGCTTTGAAGTTCCAGAAAAGAAAGCAACAATGGGTGAGTACTTCAAGCTAAATTGCTTAGTGATTTTTGGATGTTAGGACATTTTCATGCTGTGTAAAACAATGTCAGAAAGCAACATTTGTACATCATACTGTAAAGAGTTGGCATAGCATTTGATTGGTGTACAGTGATGAATCTGTGTGTGTGTGTGTGTTTTCACAATTTGAAGTGTATGATGCTTTATTAGACATAGAACAGCCACATGGACCAAAATACTTCCTGTAAATAAAGCAAGTAGCACTTTTAGCTGACACAGTAATATTTCTTAAAATTTGTGCTCAGGCAAATTCAGACAACATCTGGGCCAAAGGTAATTTAATTACATTTTTCATATAGACATTATAGAGCAAAACCATAAGAATAGTCATTCCAGTTTTAAACAGAATGTAACATGGCTTTAAACTGAAGTAGGTATGATCTGTATAAGAGTAGACCTGTACCTTTTTATTTTAAGTCACATTCACAGTTACATCACTATTTATACATTCGAGCTCTCAGTTACAACAGTACAAGTGTGAGAAAGAAAGACATGTATATTAGAATGAAGGAGAATATATGGCCAAAAGGAATAGCTTAAGACCTTAGCTTATGTTTTCTGGTGCAAAATATATGTGAATATATTACAGTTGTTCAAGATGATGCACAGATATAACCTGTGTTAACCACAAACTAACAGAAGGAACTTGACAGGTTGACCCTAAAAGTAAAATTCTTTTCTTAGCCAGTGACACTGATAAAAATAAATAAAAATAAATGCTTTGTTTTATAGTTAAGCACAGATTCTCTCTCATAATTAAAAAAGAAATGGGTTTAAACATTTTTTTAACAAACATATCAATGTATAATGTAACAATTATACCAATGTATCCCTTTCCAAAAAGCTTGTATGTTACTAATCTAATATTTTAATAAGGAGCAATATGGAGCTCCCTAGAACGGCACTATAATTTCTACACAAAAGACAAAAATGCTTGTATTCAAAGTTTTTAATACTGTTTTTAAAATCTTGCTTTTCCTAGGCTGCCCAGTTCTGGTACTTGCCACTGCTGTAGTTACGCTTGGAGGTCTGTTGTTTGGCTATGAGCTTGGGATAATCTCTGGAGCCTTGATGCAGCTTCAGGCCCACTTCCATCTGAGCTGTTTCCAGCAGGAAACAGTGGTCAGTGCTCTTCTCATTGGGGCAGTTTTTGCCTCTTTGGTTGGTGGTTGGCTGATTGACCATTATGGCAGGAGGACTTCCATCTTGTTCAGCATTTTTCTAATCCTTCTTGGGAGCCTGATCCTCAGTGCTAGCAACTCATTCTTGATGATAGTCATGGGACGATTCTTGGTGGGCTTTGCTATTTGCATATCTTCAATGTCCTGCTGTATCTTTGTCTCAGAAATGGTTTCCCCATACAGTCGAGGTCTGATGGTCACCCTGTATGAAGCTGGGGTTACTGTTGGGATATTGCTAGCTTATGCAGTCAACTATATATTATCTGGAACTCAGGAAGGATGGAGATACATGTTTGGGCTTTCCATTTTGCCATCCCTTGCACAGTTAGTTCCAATTTTGGTTCTGCCATCTCAACATGTGACACTAATCGGGCAGAAAACTGAAAGTCAAAGCCAAATGGAACTAAGTGATAGTGTTGAGGATGGGACTTCAAGTCAAGCTCAAACAGATAAGCAATATACAATCCTGCACCTGTTCCAGCGCAAAGATAACATGCACATAAGGACTATAATTGGTCTTGGGCTAGTGCTCTTCCAACAGTTCACAGGTCAACCAAATGTCCTCTTCTATGCCTCCACTATATTTCACTCTGTGGGATTTAAAAACTACGCATCAGCTGTGTTGGCTTCTGTTGGCCTTGGAATTGTCAAAGTCATTGCAACAGTAGTGGCAATGTTCTGTGCAGACAAGGCTGGCCGGAGGCCGCTCCTAATCAGCGGTTGCTCAGTGATGGCTATAGGTCTAATGCTTATTGGATTTTTGAGCAGAAATTCTGTATTTGACACTACAGCACACTGTAGCCCTAAAGATTACAAAAACAGCACCCTACTCCCTGAAAACCTAGTGGAACTGAGGAAGATTAGCAACAGTACCAGTGGTGCTGGACTTTCAGACATGCCTACAGTTGCACATGCTGTAGAGACGTTTAATTGGCTTATTTTGATCTGCATGATGTCAGTTGTTAGTGCCTTCTCTGTGGGGTTTGGACCAAGTAAGTGAAATTCTGCTTTTAAAACATTTGTCAAACCTGGATAATTATTGCTCTAGAATGACTAAATGTGCTATTGTGACTTGCAGTGACCTGGCTTATACTAAGTGAAATATTCCCAGCGGAAGTGAGGGGAAGAGCCTTTGCATTCACAAACTGCTTCAACTGGGTGGCCAATTTGATAGTAACCTTCTCTTTCTTAAATGTAACAGGTATGTGTGGAAAGTCATTGATATTTTGGGGCAAAATACAAAATACAAAGTACTAATTTAAATAAGCTTTTATGCTATATAGAGTGTACAGAATAATTTTCTGTTGCTCTTTATAATTTTTGCCTGTATTTAAACATTCCTTCACTTTCTCCTCACTCAGATGTGATTGGCCTTTCTGGAACATTCTTTGTCTATGGAGTGATTTCAGTGGCAGCTGTTGTATTCATTTATTTCATGCTACCCGAGACAAAAGGAAAATCCCTCCACGATATTGACAAGGAGCTCTGTGAAAGACGGTTAGTATTTTGTTCTTGTATGGGAGTAGGAAAAAATATGTCAATTTTTAAATTTTGAGGAAAAAATGCAATACAAGTGGGAGCACATTTCAGTAAATGTAAGACATACACGACTAAAGATTCCTGTTGTTACTAAACGGATGTTAAATATATGCTTTTTAAAATTCAATTTGGTTCTCACGTTTAAAATAGTTTGCAGTTGTTAGTAATTTTTTTTTTTCGTCTAGAATCCCTTACAGAGAAGATTTCTGCAGTATTTTCCACAGACGCTCTTTATCCGGCTATCAAAGAGTTTCCTGGAGGAATGTATCCATTTGATATTCAAACCTGATTCACATGAATGAAGCAACTTATCAACATGTACCTGAACCTTTACTGTAATAGCAATAACTCTGAAATAAATAAATATTCCAATAATATTAATATGATCAAAGAACTGCTTTGCCATGAAGAAAAGCATAACAGAAGTATATAACACAGCACAAAAGTATGCAAAATCAAATACTGGGCCTCTGTCACCCCTTGTGAGAAACGTGAACTCAAAACTATGAAATTAGACAAGTGAAGCACATCAACTCTATAGTTCTAGACTGAACGAAAAAAACAAGGAAAATGCCCATTTATACAAAACTATGATTAATAGAAGACAGAATGTTCTGGAAAAACACTGTCCATATGGTCACTGAAATCGACATGATGGCACTTAATAATCATCTTAATTCTTAATATTCATTTGTTTCTGTTATTGTATTCCTAATTCTTACAGAACACCCCTGTAAAGATGAATGTAACCAATCTCTACAGTCACAAAATGGCATTAAAGTATACATTTACTAACATTTATAGGTAATAAAGAATCTGTATGACAGCAGGCTGTATTATAGACAAAGTTCCACACTGTTATACTCTGGTTTAGCTTACAGATACCAAAGATAGCAGCTTATATTAACTTGAGCAATAAGATCAATCATGCAACATAACCAGATCCTTTCCATTTTAATTTGGACTACATTTACCATTTCATCTTCTATTAAGCTGTTTGAAAAGGCGTTGGCTGACTTCACATGCATCGGAGGAGGCCTGTGCTTGTGCTAGTCTTCACATAACATCAGTGACATTGCAAATGATTGGGCGAGTCCTAGCATGAGTTGGTTAATTGGCTACCACTACATTGAGGGGAAAATTGGGTAAAAAAATTATAATAAAAATCCTGGTCAAATAACATGACACTGAACATTCGGTCATGTTTCTGTCTAAGCTTCTGATGTGGTTATTCAGAATAGAGACTAGGCATTTGTAACTAGCTGAATTGATTATGAATATAAAGAAACAAAAATCTGGGTTGGTATTTTGGTGTTCACAATAATAAAAAGTGAATTTAAAGCTTAAATCTGAAAAACCTGATAATTTGGTTCTCTCAGTTTTGGGCAAATATGCTCAGAAATGATGTGCGTGGTGTGGTTTAATATAAAATTTCCTCAAACAAATATGAAAATGACCGTCTCCATCTTTCTGAAGGACAGACCCTAAGAAAATGATTTACACTTGCGATAAATAAAACACGTTTATTTACACAAATATCCTGAAATACTACTCATCTACATTAGGACATACACATATGTACAACCATGTTTGAGAGTCATTTTAATTTTCAGGACATGTATTCTATCAGATCAGAAGAGCTTGCGACGGGGAAATGCATTTACATATATTCATATTAGGGATGTACATTAGTATTGGACTAAACAAATATTCATGACAAGTATTCATTTTTAATATTCTAATTTCAAAAATATTATTTACCTATCATAAATCTGCATTATGTTGCACCAAAGAAATGAATTAAAGTAGGTCACATGGTGAAAGTACCTCTAATAAAAAAAAAAAAAAAAAAAAGGGGGGGGGGGGAGTTGCAGTATGTCAGGACAAGGCAAAGACATATTTTCGGGTATAGAATATTGCAACAGATAACACTTGATCATCAGAAGCATGCGTGATCTCTTCATCTGAACACAAAGCAACAGATGCAGTTTCCAGGCCATAATCAAGCTAACAATAAATGTAAGCTAGTAGCCACCAACTAGCACAAGGTCACGGGTATCACACTAATTGGTTCCTACAAGATTTCATTCACTGTTAACATTAGATTTTTATAAGAATTACTCATAAAGCCCAGAGCACACTGGACTAACATTCTCCAATAAACCCAAAAAGCTGGGTTGGTGTACCATACCCTTATGAAATGTTTGGGAACGTTCTCCTTTCTTTCACAGCAGTAAATTTAGCTTTTGAAAGTTACTGTACTGGAACAATATAAAGACATTAGAATGTTGCATAATTCTGAAATTGTATGCACTGGGATTTGTAGTTGTAGTATCTAACTTGTGATACTGTTGATTATATAAAGTCTGCTACTACAGCTTTTCTAAGAGCAGTCTTACAGAATTTCCAATGCAAGGCACCATGTAGAGGCCAGAATGGCTGCTACTTGGCTTAACAGTGGGATAGACACACCACAGTCCTTTTCTCCCAAAGAAAATGCAGCCTCTTCTTTAGGCCCCTAAACGTGGACATGTGCATCACAATCATAAAAAATAAAGGTGCCAAAAGGATTTTTATAATGGTATAGTGATGCCATAAAAAAGACCACTTCCCAAAAGAATATTTAATTTGTTTGATAACCATATTGAATCATTTCTTTAAAGAACCAAACATGGCTCTTCTATTGCGTCACTCCAAAGGGTACCTTCATTTTTAAGAGCATTTTATGGGTAAACAGTAAACAGTGCTTTTACCTTTTAATGGGTACTGGGTGTGGATGCACAAACTCAACTAAAAGTGCATCATTCCAACAGCTGTTACTTGTTGGTGGAAAGCATTGTAAAACTATACCTAAGAAACTCTACTTCAGAGACATCAACTTAAAAATTAAGAAAATAGTAATCATCCAAGGACGTACTCAAAGAAAAAAAATCTGATTGTTAAGTTAACTTGCATGACTTTTTGGAGGAAAGAAAAAAAATAAAATAAAAAAAATGAACGTTAAGCCTCGAGGACTTTTATGCACAATGAGCACCTACTGAAATGCTAACAGTAAGCAAAATTGAACAAAAATAGAGGAGTAAAAAAAAGTCACGAGTAGTATTTGAACACAAGTAAGAGCACTGCCCTCTATAAATATTCAATAATGTACAATTCCAGAAAAAAATCCTACATGATGTAAAATGTTCTAGAATGAAACTTGTAATATTCAATGGCTTTACATTTAATACATATTCCCTTGCATCTTTCCAACCATTTTCTCCAAAACATCAATTGAAAACTCAAACCTAAGTGTAATGGAGGTTACTTAACTTAAATGAACAAATTCAAAATAAGTGGTTAAGAACACCACAGAACCATTTTTTGGGAAATTAACATCCAGAGAGATACACAAGAATATTGCCATATTAAATGGATTTCCACAGTGAGCACTCCATATTAAACAGATCTGCCCTTTTCAGCACTCCAAACGAGCAAGATGTGTAAAGATTGCAGTATCCAAATGCATTTGTTTTACATTTAAAATACTGCTGTGTTAAGGTCATGAGTATAAATTGAGTGTTGTAACATACAACACAAACTGCAGCAATACAGCACCAGTACATTTAAAACTCTATGGCCACAGTTGTTAAAAGGCGGTATAAATGTTATACTAAGTGAAGCATGAATGCTGACCTAGAATCAGTTTTTTTGTCTTCATCTTACCTACTTTATTACTGACCTATTGACAATTACATTAACACAGGGAACTGATCCTAAATCAACTGGGTTTTTTTCACTAAGACACTTCGTACATCTGGGCCCAAGTCTCAGTGGCTGAATGACAAAAGTATTATGCAGCATCTCACCCATTTGGTCCAAAGCATTCCATCCCTTTCTAACATCAAAGCTAAGCCTGTTCTTGTTCGTTGGCTGTAGGTCAATGGTGGGAAAATGTGCTTAACATCATTATTTGCATGTCTAGCGCTTCTTGAATAATGAGCAAACTCTCAGAAACTCCAGCACACGTTTGTACAAGAACTGAATACCTGTAGGCATTGCGTGCGCACACACACACACACACACAGTAGTCCAAATGGTTCATGTTTTTCAGGTAAACTGTTAAACAAGTGAAGAGTTTGTTTAACTTGAGGTGAAAATTATTAGGATGTGGGTTAGGGACAACTTTCTAAGAACACTGTCCCAGAGGTCCCCACAGACTGAGCCAGGAGGTGGTGGGTGGGAAGTGGTAAACTGGCAATCACTCATTCCCTGGTCTCAGGCCATGGTGAGGTGAGGAAGCAGGCACGAATGGCATCACTGAGGGGCACCTGCAACAGCGGGCACAGGGGTGCTCAAGTTGTTGGCAGCAGAGAGGACAGGTGAGCCCGCAAGGGGACCGAGGGCTGTGGAAGCTGGAAGTGCAGCTATACCTGTTAGGAAGCAAAGAAAAAGTTAAATGGCCAGAGTGATGCTTCATTAATGCTCAAATCATTAACTGTTCCAACCTTAAAGTAACAGGCTGTGCTGCAACATCCCTTTCAACTTCTTCAACTCTAACCTCATTACACAGGTACTAATCTTAAGGCTTATTACTCACTAATATGAATTATTCATTAATTTCAACAACCACATGATTCATAATTTTTATTTTCTTGATATAAATATCCAGGATAAATACATAATAAAGGATTCCCGCTTAAATGCAGCTGCCATTTTTAAGGTTTAACATTTTCATATGCAGCTGCAGTTACTTAGCACTGTTACCAAGGACATTGAGCCTTGTGACCAACAGGGAAGGATTGTTGCACTAGTCTCAATTGGAGAAGCAGAGACTGATCCCCTTGTTAATAGTACAAATCTTCTACAGCACTTAAAATTTTGTGAAGAAAAAAAATTAAAAACAATGCGCTCATCCTGAATTATCCTTGCTGGCAATACTTTACTGATGAGTGAAAATGTGGGATGTAAAGTGTGGTTCCTTGGGTTAACTAAATTGGCCATCAATAAAAGCCATAACAGTCCAACATTACAACAAAGAAAATAATTTAAACAGGATTGGGAAGTAGTTACTGGAACAATCGGTGTGGAAAAAGGCAAGATGTTCAAATTATTTCTAAACAGGCATGACACCATACCGTTTTAGGCAGCTCAGGCTGCAGAATTCTAAATTCCACACAGCCAGACTTTTTAATGATTAAATTATGAAGTCTCACACCTGTGATCATACTGGCTGTGCTCACTGCAGTGTTGGTTGCTGGCACATTAGTGGATCCCACCATCCGAGACTGGTCCTTTACAACCGGATCTATAAAAACAAGAGAGACAAATACTTCCATCGCAGTATGTTTTTTGTTCCTTGATGTCTTTTTTCATTTTTTGAACCTCATTCACAAGTTTGTTTGTTTTTTTTTTAAACAAAAAACAAGGCTTGTAACTAATAGAAACAGTTTAGAAACAAATTTCAGATAATCTAATACTTAAATATGTGAAATTACAATCCTAACACTAAACTTAAAAATATAAACAAAAAACAATTTTAATAAAAAGGAGTTTGTGGACTCCAAACATGTCTCGGCTGACTCGTGAGGTTTCACTACATCATGTACTTACAGAAGTAGGGGTGTTCCATGGCCTCTCGTGCAGTCAACCTAGCCTGATGGTCATACCGCAGAAGCTTATCCAAGAAATCTAGGGCCTCAGGACTAACCAGGTGCTGATTCTCGCTGTGGACAAAACGCTCCCATCGCTTACGGGAATGTCTAGAGTGAAAGGTAAACAGAAGGACAAAATGTTATCACTTTGTAAAATGGTTCACACATTATTATCCAAGTACAGCATCAGGAGTATGAATTAAATGAATAAAAGGAAACTTCTACATTTTAATATTTAAAAACTGAGCACAAACCTTCCTAAAATGTCATTAAAGCGGGGTTCAAGTTCTATGTTGTATTTGTCAATGTAATCATAGAGGTCTTCTGTTCCAAGGACTTTGGCTATTCTGACCAACTACAACAGAGAGATAAGAAAATGATGGCTTGTTATATAATCTATAAAAAAAAAAACAGCAACTGAAGACTCCATAATTAAGTGCAATTAAGTAATTAATCCTAACATACTTTTGCGTATGTATAACTGTTTCACCTCACCTGATCATAATTATCATGACCGTGGAAGAAGGGCTCCTTCCTGAAGATCATGCTAGCCAGCATGCATCCAAGACTCCACATGTCCAGACTGTAGTCATACATCTTTATTGTAGAAACACAGCATATTCACAATGACGCAATTAAAGATATTACATTTAATCATGCACTACACAAAAACAATACCAAATTCTAAAAACATTTTCATAATATCACAATATTTGATGGTATTTAGAGTTGCAATATTAAAGTCAATAAACTCATGCTTCCTATCTATAGGTATTCTTTGAAGAGGGGAAAAAAAGAAAAGAAAAAAAAAAAAAAAAAAAAAAAAGTCAAACCCCAAATATCTCATTTTTATTGAACCACTTTCTTAAATTAATGTTATAATTATAATGCTATTATATGAGTATAATTAATATAACAAATCTGACGTACTCTGCAAAAGAGTTATCCATCAATGCAGTTAAAATAAAAAATAATTACAGCAGTGTCATGTGCAGTATAGTTCTATGCTAGTACAGATGATGCACTGCTATACTTTAAGTGTGACTTCTTGAGTTATAGTTCAGTATAAAACTATGCCATAATTACTTAACAGACCTGATAGTCCACCAAAAGCTCTGGTCCTTTGAAATATCGTGAAGCCACTCTGACATTGTATTCCTGCCCTGGGTGATAAAACTCAGCAAGACCCCAATCAATAAGACGCAACTGAAAACACAACAAGATAAAATCATGCACTGTGATAGCACTACGTAATATAGCTGTATTCAGAAAAACAAAAACAAACAAACAAAAACAAAACAAAAAAAAAAAACAAAACTGACTGATTACTTGAATGTACATTATACTCTAGTTGATCAAGGTCCAGTAACACAAAGTGGTTTAACAAAGACAGATTTTTCACATTTGGCTACCTTCCTGTGCTCATGATCGATCATGACGTTGTGTGGTTTCACATCTCGATGCATAATGCCCATGCTGTGGCAGTAATCAAGAGCCTAAAGAAAGATATAATATAGTTAAAATGATAAAATATCAGTTTGGTGTAAGATTAGTTTCTCAGTAGAAATGCTTTCTGATTTAGAGCAAATTCTCACCTTTAGAATTTCATACATGTAGAAACGAATGTCATAGTCTGTCAGTGTCTGATACAATTGCTATAAAAACAGAGATTTTACAGCATGTGATTAAAAAAAGGAGTGTGTACATAACCACTGCAGGAGAATGCAATGTCTTTCAAACTGTTTATTATAGTAGGGGTGTAGCCAATTTGGGTACTAATACTACACATAGCCCATATGGCAGTATGACTATTATGCACATTCAACCAAGTTAAAAAGCATTTTATGAGCTTACCTTAAAGTCGGTGTTGTTCACATGTTCAAAAACAAGGGCGGGTGTTCGGGACTGCATTGTTTGAGGAAAAATATAATCAGCATATTTATACTATTATATTATTACTTATTATTACAGTCCATTTTACAATTTTACAAATTGGTCATGTATTCATAATGTTCAAACTCACCACTGGGTCTTTGACAATATCTATAAGGGAGATGATGTTAGGTCCTCCTCGCAAATTCTCAAGAATCTTTATCTCACGCTTTATTTTCTTCTTCTTCACAGGCTAGTGGAAACATTGAATAAAATTCAAAAACTCCAGCTACCAAGTCCTCTCCAAGCCTTTTAACAACAAAGTGGATTATTCTGGGTTTACCTTGAGAATTTTTACCACAACTTTTTCATTGTTTGTGATGTTGATTGCCTCAAACACTTCACTGTACTTGCCACGTCCCAGTTTCCGGACGAGCTGGAAGTCATCTTGATTTCTACAAAGCAAAACACTGTCAGTATCATCTTAAAACAGAAAACAAAAACCTTGTTATATAAATTTTCTTGAAAAAGATATCAGTGAAAGAGAAGCACTTCCAAAATTCACATAAAAAAATTAGTCTAATGTAATTTGTAATACATACCCCCACTCAACAACATGGGACTCATAATCCCAATATTCCCTGGGCCGGTGTGTGTTAACTTCTGTGTAAACGCGGGCCCGACTCGGTACAGGTCCTGACATGTCAGACAGCTTGGCAAAGATGCGGAGGGAAGTTTATCACCACAAAGAAGCAGCGGAACAGTGGATGTGCTGTAGGCACGGGGCCACAGGTGAAGGCGGCACCTCTGAACAGCTACAGGAAAGAAATTATTTTTAAAAAGTATTACTCAGTTTATTCTTAATAGCATTCAGAAGAATTACAAACAAGCCTTAAAATTCAAGTCAAGGTCAATTTAAAACTTAAATATGTGAGCAATGCACAGTAGAAGCTAACAACCTTTGTACATGACAAACAAGCTTTAAGATGTACAAAGACATACAAAGTGTAACTAAAAATGTGTTAATGGTGTATGATCATTTTTAAATTCTAGCTAACAAAGTCATTGTGAAGCTCATGAGAGAGTAAAATGGAAAAAGTTAAGTCTAGCAACAATTAATTGGGGAAAAAGACTATTGCAGACACATAAACCTAAATATCTTATATTTAAACTGGTTCCATCACAGAAAATCTTCGTTTCCATTAGTAAATAAATTATGAACAACTGTTCTGAACCGTCAACATTATTTGATGATAGAAACAGCATTCAGGACTATTTTTGGGATGCTTCTGGGACAATTAGGAGGGGTGCATTAACATATGTCTAAAGTACAGTAATACTAAAACGTATGACGCACTAGTAAATTTACAAGCAAAATTCCTCCATCAAATTTCTTCCATCAGCATGCTTTCTATTAGATCGTCAACAGAAATTTTAACAAATGTTAAATTTTTTTTACCTGAAACTTCTACTCTGATATTATTTCCATTAATTCAATTCTATGTCCATGAAGTTTTAGCATACAATAACTTTTTTTAAACAATTCATTATGACACTATTAAATGTAGCATTTGTATTTGTTCACTTCTCAGCTACTGATGCAATTACAAAATGCTTGGTGTTTTAGTTGTTCAGCACAGAAATATAGTCACGTTTTAAATTGTATTCACAACATTTTAAAAATATATATATCAGCATTGCATACAATGTTTCTGTTCAATATTGATTTATTTGTCTCAGAATGCAAGTTGAGGTGCCGATGGCAATATGTTGACTAATATAAAAACAGACAGCGTTTACCTCAGTCATAGTGAGAGATAGGGTTCTTACTAGTTAAGACCAATAATGTATTGGTAGTAATGTAGGAGCCAAGGGCTTGAGGTTAAGGAATCAGTCTTGTGACTAAAAGGTCACCAGTTCAATCCCATTAACATTAACTGACTTATGTGTCCTTGAGCAAGGCACCTAAACCCCAACTGCTCCCTGGGGACCATGGATAGGGCTGGCCACTACTCACAAGTTCCCTAGTGTGTGTAGGCAGGTGCATTTCAATTCAAGGATGGGTTAAATGCAGAGGTCAATTTCCTCTGTGAGCAAGGGCATTGGTCAGTGTGTCACTTTCACTAATTTATTAAAAGGACAGGTTGACACTAAAAACTTTAAACAGACTTGTGAATTTATGCATACCTAGTACAATCAAATCCAGAGCACATGGACAACATGAGTATTTTTCCATTTCTGTAGTGCAGTTCATTAAAGATTAAAACATTTAACTACAGCACTTTAATAGACTTACTCACATATATACACACATGCAATGCTGTGAAAACAGTGCCTGATTTTCTGTGCATATGTGTACTAAGTATGCATTGTGTGTACTTTCTTACACTTGTCAACCTGGGAACCTGTAATATGGCAATACTTCAAAATTACAGTAAAAAGATAAATGCAACAGTGATAGAGATCTAAAACCAAGAGTGCAATTTTATTATTATTGAACAGTCAATTTCATGTCAGGCTGACAAAATATTCTGGGATGGTTCTTGGACCATTCTGAAAAAAATATGAATCTGAAGCCACTACTGAATTTATAATCAATTCTCTTAATTTTCCAGAAAAACTGCTTGTGGAATATAATCATGGTTGTTTTAGTGAAC
The DNA here is from genome assembly GCA_036984385.1 of Crenuchus spilurus. Lineage (NCBI taxonomy): Eukaryota > Metazoa > Chordata > Actinopteri > Characiformes > Crenuchidae > Crenuchus > Crenuchus spilurus. The sequence continues at coordinate 54,652 of BRDA01001721.1, forward strand.
ACTCTTAAAAAATATTATTTAGGGTTCTTTAGTGAAGAAAATGGTTTGATATAGAACCATGAAGAACCCTTCTGGTAGATAAGAGGTTCTTTCCATTGTGAAATGGATCTTCAGATTAAAAAGGAATGTGCATGTGTATAGGTGGTTCCATACAGAACCTTTTTAAAAGTGGTTCTCACAACCTAAAAGGTTGTGCAGCAGTTACTATGTCATCCTTGTAAAGAACCAGACCTTGAAAGAGTGTATCTGACATAAGAAGAAGCTGGTACAAGACCATAAAGTTTACGGGTTTCACATTAATATACCACATCATATGTACGTGTCTAGTTAAACGGGCTATTAAATGTTAATTTTGAGTTGTACTTGTTTTGGGTCAGTGTTCCTCAGGAATCATTCAGTACGAGGTGTTCTGGGTGGCCCAAAATGAGCTGTAGGTTATGGTCAAACCAGCGTAAACTAGAATATTACAGCATGGCTCAGAAAATGAGCAGCTTTAGGACATGCAGTGCGTACATTTTGCAGTTCGGTTTAAAAATATAACATTTACGTCCCAAACCTAAAAACAGTGGCATTTTGTTTAGTATAACTCACCGACTGAGTGTACACGGTGTTAACTAGTCGGACTGAAAGCCCTGCAGTGTTCTGGTTATCAGGCAATACGAGCTCAGTCGGTCAGCTTTAAGTGTAGAGAAGAGCCGAGCTCACATTAAATCCATTGCAGACAACGTCTGCTTACAGCTGTGGACAACTGACCACAAATCCTGACTATCTGATCAACTACCGTTAGCCGGTGTGGTGCCCAATCTCAATCCCCGTCCTGATTTCACTACACAAGGACCCTCGGGCAGTACTGCGACTGCCTGACTCAAAAGCCCACTTGATACTCTCGGTTGAAGAAATTAGCAGCTTGTTAATTTCTTAATAAAATAAATAATTTAGTTTCACATATTTAATTGAAAAACGACATCCTCTTTTAAAAAATTAACACCGGAAGTGTGTGGGTATAAAAATGGACCATTAGCTGCAGTCCCCTTACAGTCTTTACTACGAAATGTAAATCACATGTAAGCGTATCTACGTTTGTATTTGACTTGTTTGACAACGTGCTTAGTAAACTTAATTAAATTGTTAATTTCTTACATCTGATTCGTTTAAATATGGATTTATTTAAGGTCATAAAACACTAAATGAAGTCAGGGACATACATCTGCACCTGCCATTTGTGTTTCCTCCAACAAATGTCTTATTTTTTCCATGTTTAAAATGACACACACACATAATTCGGAATCTTTTCAATGAGACTGAAGGTATTGGCAGTCTTTTTGTTAAAGCTGATATTAAGCAGTGAGTCTAAAGTTCATCCCCCAGCGGTGGATTGACGGCGGTTCATCCAATAATGTCACGAAAATCGCCACCGGAAACCAGGGGAAGTGAAATCAGGACGGGGAAGCGATGTTGGACAGAACACCGGACAGTATTGAAGTTTACAGTTGGTTAACTGGTAAGACAGAATTTAGGGTTACAATTTCAGCTCATGTTCACCATTCAGTCAGAGCCTTCAAAGAGAATAACCTGTTATCTGATTTAACAAAGTAACAAACACAATCATAGCTGACCCGCCCTAGTAATCTCTCTCTCAAACACAAAAACACAGGCGATAACGCTAGTTCAGAGAGCTACCTCAACCGGACTACCACAAAGCTAACAGCTATTAGCTTTAGCTTCTTAAACTCTGGATGGTAGATAGCCAGCTAAGCTAGCTTAGTCTTGCCGGTTCCTCTTTAAGTTTTACACAAAATGCTGAATTAAATGTACAGAGCCACGCCAAGCTACAGCCGCCTTTACCTCTATAATGAGCCCGGGTAGTCGAGACGTCTTCTTCACAAGCTTACCAACAGTCCTCCTTCTCTGATATGGGTAACCGAGTTATTTTTGCCGTCTTAGAGACAATATGGCACACACAGCCTGTTCCCGGCTGAGCTAAATTGAACCAAGACTGCGCATGCGCAGATAGACTGACAGCGGCTGGCTTTAGATTTCTAAATTAAGTGACTGGCAAATATGTAATAAGAATAATATCCCCGTCAAGAACTTACAGCCAAAACAATCAAGGTTCAATACATAGTCATAATATTCACAATTCTAAAGGGTTCACAAACTCTCAAGCACAGCTGTATTCATTGGATAGGTAAGATTTCTGAGACAAAACCAAGGTACAAGGATGTGAAGTGCTGAAATGTATCTTATACTACATCTTATATGACAAATAACATCTGAACTTTAATTCAGTGCTAATTAACTATTTCATTTGTATGTGTCATAACACTTTTCAGAGCAGAAAACTGCAAAAAGAATAAAAACACTGATTAAATTGAAGCGGCTACTACAGAATAAAGGACCTGCTTATACACAACCAATTTCTAAAACAGGAAGTAATGTCCAAGATGCAAGACTATTCAGAGCTTAAATTACACAACAGAAGCTTAATATCCCAAATATAAAGACATCCGCCCTAATATCACTGTTAGAACACACTGCATGTCTGTGTCAACATGTAACACTGCATGTTTTGAATCACAACATGAAAAACCAGAGTTGTAGGCCTGTTTTCCAACAAAATTGCATGACAAAGATAAGCCACAAAAGAAGCTTCAAATGTGAAAAAATTACATTGGAGAAATGCACTGAATCACTAGTTTCCTATAAAATAATGATTTGTTTATTATGGCTGTCTACATAATACATTCATATTTTTTACCCCTTTAACGTCCTCAAAAAGAAAGAAGAAATGTAATAGTTATTTTTTGGGGGTGTGGTTGGGTGGGGCAATAATAAAACAGTCAATGTTTTTTTTTTAATGTACATGTACATTTATGTGCCATAAATGGTAAAATCAGAACATAAACTACCAAAATAAAAACTGTGCAACAACATGCTGATTCTGTGAAGTTTTTAAACACCACATTCATCTGTGTGGTGGTGCAACAGCATTAATGTTTTTCAGAATTTGATCCAGTGTATTTCTTGTGGTTTGGCTATGACACATTGCTGGTTTGCATTCAGACAAGAAAATGTAGAATTTCTATTGACCTCTAGTGGATGTTCATTAGCCTAGCATACCTCTACCGATTGGTGGAGATGGCACAGTCACATTGTGTTGAGTTCAATATCTTCTTCAGTAAGATATCATGACTTAAATGTGCTGTACCAAATGGTTGAGCAAGATATTAAATGGCTGAAGGACAAATGCACATTCTAATGAAATAATTGGATGTGGTTTAGGTGCTGTCACTCCAGTTCACATATGGAAAATATGTCATGAAAACTTCAGAATCACTGGCACCCCAAATAAACTGAGACAAAAATAGTCCCATATAAAACTATACATACTGTATAGTATTTGCAAGAAGTGTGCCTCAAAAATGTGTTCTACAGATCAATCCTACAGATAGGCTTTGTTTTAAGAACAGTGTATTATTTATTATTAAATACTGACTTGTTGATTCTTGATTCATGTTGAAGATATGGATCGTGTTTCTCCAAAACACTTCAGGTCTCATCAATCCATCTTGCTGTTCATCCTTTTAATTTATGCTCAAAATAAGATTATCTAAGAATATGGTATACTTTCATAAACATAGGCTTTAAGAATATTGGCACTCCAATTATTTATATTTGGTAAAGATACTTTCTATAATGACTAACAAGATTGGTCTAGATCTCTCCTTCATGCAGAACATTCACTTCCTTCGGTTTTAGATCTTGTTCAGTGCAGACCACCGGTTTTCACTTGTGTTCAAATATGGGGCTTTTGCAAAATTGTGTTCCACAATTACTTTGATACATATTTTTTGTCTTTCTGAAAGGTGGAAACAACGAATTTTCAGCCTTCAAGCAGAATCCTAGGGCTGGCAGTTAGTGTAATTCATTATGCCATTGATTTATATCAGGGGTGGCCAACCCCGGTCCTGGAGAGCCGCATTCCTGCCCAGTTTGGTGATCTCCCTGATCAAACACACCTGATTCAACTCAGCAGGCAATTAGCAGGTTTAATTGTAGTGTCAGAGCACAAAGATCACCAAACTGTGCTGGACACCGGGTCTCCAGGACTGGGGTTGGCCACCCCTGATTTACACAAAAGTCCCTGGACCATTAGCAGCAAAACACACTAAAACATTGTTTCATCGCCCTATTTGACATCTGGTACTTCAGATTGTTTGCAGATCAGTTCTTGTCAAAAGTGAGAATGGCACAAAAAGATCAATGCTATCTGTCTATCAATGCTATCAAAATATCTGTCAATGACATTTTGTGGTCTGTCTTTAGAAAAGGCTTTTGATTGTGGAGGTGGCATTGAACATTTTACATTTTGAAACCCCCAAATTGTTTTATACTACTTTGTTTATATTTTTTAAATGTAGCTACTTATTTCTGCCTATTTATCCAAAAGCAGTGTAGCTGTTCGCTTTCACTGCCAGCCAAGTCATAAGGTGCAATTCAACCAGGACTGCTTTGAGAAAGAGGTAGAATATAGTTCAGCCTGTTACATGCAAGTCTTAAGGATGCAATGGACAAACACTGGGGGCAGCCGTGGCCTAGTGGTTAAGGATCTGGTCTTGTGACCAGAAGGTCGCCCGTTCAATCCCCGGGCAGGTCACGACTGAAGTGCCCTTGAGCAAGGCACCTAACCCCCAATTGTAAGTCGCTTTGGCATAAGTCGCATGCCCATTTTCAACTCTAGGGATTGAAATGTTGGAAAATGGTCACATATAGATTAAATATGTGGCCAGTACATGAATCTACAAACTTTAAGTGAGTGTGAAATTTGTATGCAAGGACATGTAGGATGTGGGACCTTTACCTCTGATAGAAGACTAAGAAAAACTGCTAACGGCTGTGAAGTGTTTAGCTGCTGGGGTTAAAGCTTTGCACACTTTATATTTCTACTATCACTCAGACATTAATATACTCATTCATGTCATAAGAAAAATAACAGAATTCAATAACTGAGATCACTGCAATAAACCATTGAGTGTTTGGTGTGAACTGGTGAATTGAGGAGAAATGTACTCAGATTTCTTTAATTTGTTTTTCTTCGATACAGCAATTTTATTTGCTATCCAAAATAACCAACACAAGTGTATGAATTTTTATGATGCTGGGGACTGTTTTGCCTTACAACACCCTGCATGTATCTCTGCATCATAAATATATTTAAATAATATGTTTAGACCAAAATCTGATGTCAGAATTACTGTAAAACAAGGTCTCAGTCATCAGATCTGAAACAATTTCATGTAACAGCTGTAACTGATTCTGACTGCAACTTCTCTAGAATGGCACACTGCACTACTCTAAACTTTGTTTACATGTAAATTATGCATACATCTTTAAAAGCATATGATATCCTCCTTGAGACCACCTCCATTGAGCTGACAGGAACCAAGATACCCCTGGCTTTGACCTTAAGCTGGTGCATCTAAATTATGAGCTTAGGCTAATATTAGTAACATCTACATATGCCCCGCTTACTGACATCCTCAGCAACAACTAGGGTGCACTTTCACCCATCAGGTTAATAGAAAGCTAGAAAGGAACACAGCACAGCACACAAAAGACTTACACTCAATAAGATCATTTATGTTATTTTTACAATCTGCATGTATAACAAATAAAGACTTTAAAAAAGAAGCTTAGTAAGATGTACAGTATTTTGTATCGTATCGTCTGGTCTGCATGGTTGGCTGGGGTACACACCCCTGCATCCACATTTTGTGCAATGGGAGCTCCTGGGACAGGGGAGTGCTCATTGGCTGTTGCAGCAAAAGGGGGAGGGGCCAGATATTTAAGAAGTGGGAGGGAGGAATTCAGATTTTTTTCAAGAGTCTTGAAAAAAGGACAGAAAAATGCTGAAAAATGTATTTGTGTGTAAGTGTACCAAATGTGTGTGTGTTCTGAATGGAAGAGTTGAGGGATGAAAGGGAAAGGGAGAGAGAGTGAGAGATAGGAAGGAGTAGGCTCAGTGCTCAGTTGCTGTAGATTTGTCCCTCAGGGGGCTGGGGCAGTTTCATGTTCTCCTTGCACATCATGAGTCGCCGGAGCTCCTGCAGAACCACGCGGATGCTGTAGGAATTCTGCCACTTGGACAGAGAAGACACTGCCCGCATGTCAACCTGAGAGAAGAACCCAACCATCAATAAGATTTAGACATAACAGAGCTGCAACTCTTAAAACGACCGTTCAACTAAAGATCAAATTAAACAAACACTTGGTGTCGGAAGTTTGCTCAAGTTTCTTTTACACCCATGGTACAAAGCTACATGGCAAAGAAAAAGTAACCTATACAAAAATCCAATTAAAAAAAGCAAAATACTGCTCTCATCAGTCTCGGAGTTGGACAAAAAAAAGATGAGAACAGCTGTGATTTCTTACAACCAAGTGATTATTGTACCAACAAAATTCAATTCAGAGAGATTTTGCCAGTGCATTACAGCTGTCAGACAACAAACATATGAATCTAACAGAAAAAACTTTTTTTTCCCCTTCTGAATATCCCATTATTGCTGAGGCACTTTAGCAGAAGTTTAAAAGCTTACTACCAATACATTACATGCAGAAAGGAGGGGAAAAATCTAAAAATATGACAAGGACAAAATCAAACTTTATAAACTTAATATCTAATGTTTAGAAGTAAATAAATTGTCTATTTCACGCAAGCTTGTTCAGTAACAGTACTGCCTGTACATTACTTACCACACCATTTGAGTTATGCACACCATTCAAGTTGATCTTGGTCACAAATCGAACAAAAGGAGGTGTCTCTGGGTACTTAGGTCCACATTCAACCCTCAGGCTATACATCCTGTTCTCATAGATTGTCTTAGGAAAACACAAAAGACAAAGTGCCTTCATAAATTCCTGACATAAAAGAACAACTTTACCAAAAAGGCCTTTTTATGAAATTTCTCATTTGTCCCTAAAATGACAAAGGGAAGTGTGGTGAGGGGCCAAATAAATTTTTGGCTGCTTCAGGGGCCAATATTGTTTTAAAAAATTATTTTCATTCAAGCAAATGAAAAAATAATAAATATAGCTTGTAGCATTAAGCCAATTTGTACATCATACTTAGCCTGCACAGTTTCCTCACCTCTGACTCAAAACACTGTCCCATGTCCCTAATATAGTTGTAGAAAAGTGACATGGTTGGTTGAAAAGGGTAAAAATGAAATGGTTTTGAATACATACTTTGTTTCTGTAGTCTTGCCTCATTTTGATTACAAGGCTAATGCTGATTAAAAACGGCATATTGAAAGTGAAAACACCTACTTTAACCACTTCCCTTCCTGTTGTGATTGACATTTTGAGTTATGTTCACTTCTTACAGCTTGTATTCAGCAGTTAATAATAATAAAATGGCCAAGTGTTTTAAAAACTGCAGAAATATGTACCTTTAAACTCATAATACTGATGTCATGGTGCATAGCTTACTGTAGAAATCACATTTTAATGAGAGTTGGTAATAGGGCTCATCATTGGAAAGATTAAAATGGGAGATAAATAAACATGAGATTAAGATATATTAACATATTTTGCATATTAGCTTCTTTATTGAGTGCAGCTGAATTAAGATCTCTACTAAATTATCATTGCTAATAAATACAAAGTCATTCTCTCAGTTATGTAAACAATTCTGCTTAGCATTAGGGCAAAACAAAATGGATGGGAAACTACACTGTGACCATACAGCAAGATAGTGTGGTTGTTACAGGCACGGTTAAGGACTGGCCCATATTACTTTGACTAAAATGTTCACTAATATGATTCATCCAAACAACCACAAACACTCATTATCTGTGATTGGTCTGGATGCTCACAGCACCATAAACTGTGACAGCCTGCTGCAATATTAATAATGCAGGCCAACACTGCAATAATGATTAATAAACAATGCATTGTGCGGTCCTACTCATCATTACAGAGGAGTATTCTATAAAAGAGATTCAGGTACAAGTTCCAGCTGGCTGGATTCCCAGAGAATAAAATGATTACATATCAGCTGGTCAGGCATATGCACCATTACATGATAGTATCAAGCATGCTGCATTTCCCTCCAAGTGCACTTATGTGCATGACAATGATGCATCACCAGTAGAGGGGAAACAAAATGCAGAGGCAGGCTCCATTTGCCTGTGCAGATTTGCAGGAGTCTGCTATAATGCAATAAGGAAGATGATGAATACAATACATACTTAGGAAAAAATAATATCCTTACTAGCCAGAGAAAATCGAGTAATTGTAGAAATCTGAAGTGCAACTGCAATTTAGGGAAAAATTATTCAGGCAAACATTATTAACTGCTGGTCCAGTAACACTCACCCTTGGAGGTCCAATGATCATGCCTCTCCAGCGTGTGAGTGTCATGTCCTCATCATCCTCCAGACCCCAACTCACTGTTCCATCACCAACACCTTTCTGGCCTTCTTCCAGCTCTTCCAGAAGCCGGAAGTTGCGAGGGACTTTGACGCCTGTAAAGAGATGAACAATGACTTCAGTAACTTACGGCCAACATTGCAAAAAACAAAAACCTTCAGCTACATTATTGTGCACTGAACAGTAGTGAATGGTCAGCCTCTATATGTGAAAAATTTGGTTGCTGGGGTAGCCGAGGCCTGGTCTTGTGACTGGAAGGTCACCAGTTTGATCTCCGGGCAGGTTATGACTGAAGTGCACTTGTGCAAGACATCTAAACCCCAACTGCTCCCAGAGCACCAAGAATAGGGCTGCCCACATTCAGGCACATGCCTAGTGTGCGTTTCTCACTGCATGGATGGGTTAAATGTGGAGGCAAAATTTTGTTGTGTGCAATCACATTGACAAAGTTGAATCTAATCTAATCCTAATCTAAGATTCTGCTTCATTGCAGCATCCAGCATACTTATTTCAAAGCAAAAATCTCAATTTTACAAAAATATTTTTAAAATCTTTTTTAATTTAAAAAAGAAATATCAGTAAGTATAGATATTTCCACATCAATCTGCCCATCCCCACACTGAACTTTTCATTTTTATGATATACTGGCATTCACTGACTAACACTTCCCCAAATGATTCTATATTAGCTCACTAAGTCAATACCATTTAAATCTGCTCACATGAATTAGAGATGTTTAAACATGTTGCAGCAATCTTGATCACGACACTGGGTAATAAAAAAAACATGCACAAGTTGTGCAGGCCAGGTTACATTCACATTCAAATGTTGGATGATAAAAGTCCAGAAATACAAAATACTGCAGTGAACGGACAGAAAATCAGTACAGTACTCAAGTAATGCTGGATGCACAGAAAACAGTCAGATCATTAATGTATCAGGTAAAGTTAAGTGAGGTCATCTTTCTCCTGACTAAATTACATCTCCAGATGTTAGAATGGTTGTGATTGTGTGGAGTGCAGTAACTGACTGTAACACACTGGGCTGAAGTGAGCACGCAGGTGTGCTGTTGTTTCCGAGAATGTTCCAGCTCGACTTGCAGCCTTTCCGTGTCATGACGCTGCAGCTGAACAAGTCAGCTAAGGCGCGAATATTTTACACCTGCTGTTTTCTCCTAAAACTGACATGTATTTTAACTCAAAACGTACCAAAATGAGCGAACACAAAGACGTTTATTCTTGCAACAGGCGACTGCAAAAACACAACAGCCTGGCGTTGAGAAATGCTGCCCAACGCAACACACCCACAGATCTATTAAACATGTTAACACAGCCGTGCAGCCCAAACCCTCGTTAACGGAAAGTCTCATACAGCGTGTAGTCTTCGTCGGACTTCACTTACGTGCCTTACAATGCAAGCATGTATGAATTAAACCAGCATTTCGGCTCTAACTTCATTTACCTGATCCGGCGGCCGCCGCCATCTTGTTGCTGAGCAGCGGGAGCGCGCACGCTCAGTTCACTTCGCAAGCACGCGTCGGATGGTGCGTTCACGCCTTTAGCGCACTTCTTTTGGGTCCGTCTCAACACGTGGCGATGTGCCCTGCTCCAGCCTATATTATGGCCAGTTTTAATACAAATATAAGTTAAACAGGATCAAAAATTTTTTTCCTCCGAGAACAGAGAAAGCTTAATGTAGTGGTGCTACTGAAATAATTTTAATGTACACACTTTGCCAACAGCAGGTCACAGGTGTTTGAACATGAAGTCAGGAATACAGTATAAGCTTTAGTGCTCGAAATGTTCTTTACAGTTCCTTTACAGACAGCAAATCAAACGCTCTGAGGACATAAAGAAAAGTGTTGTTTTCTATAAAGGTCACAGGACTGTAGAAACCTAACTTGACCAATCATGTCACTCAGACTGAACAAAATGATTGGATGCCAGTTGTGGTTGCTGGAATTACCCTGGTGTGAATGTGTGTATGTGTCTGTGTGCCCAACAATGGATTAGTGCCCTGTCCTGGGTTTGGCTAAAATAGTGGAATGGCATGCTCATTGCCCAATGAAGGGGTAGTGGGACTTATCTTGACACTGAAATGGACTAAAGGGTTAAGAAGGTTGATGTATAGATGGGTAAAAATACTACTACTAATAAAACGTTCCATGGTACTACCATTATACTAATGTCCAAAAACATGTCATGTACATTTTCTTGGGAAAATGAACAGTATTTTTGAACACAAGTGTAATGGTAGCACCGTGCTACTACTACTACTATTACCACAACAACAAAAACAATGCTTAAAAAAAGCTTAAAAAACAATGTAGTTAGCTAGCCAACAATTAGCTACCCGTGCTGTGTGGCCCTAAAATAGCTTTATGACACTGCTAACTCAACTCACAATATATAAGTTAGAGAAACACTAGTTAATGTTACACAAAACGGCTTATTCACTAGTTTGCTCGCAATGAGTAGTTAAGCTGAAAAACAGTCCCTGCGTTAGCTGAAGCGTCTGATTGGAACTCTCCGTTCTACCTTAAAAACACAGCGTTTGCATTGGTGAAGCTGTCGTTGGGAGAACGTATCTGACCGCATATTTAAGGTGGAACGGGGAGTTCCCATAAGACGCAGCTAGCTAACTAGTTTCGTCTGTTATGAGGTTATCATGGGCTTTGTAGTTCCCACAGCAGTAGTCCGCCTGAAAAACAGAGTGAAGAGAACTACATTTACACTGATGCAGTTAGTCGACGTTAGCAGGAGTTAGCAAAACTAACGTCCGATTAGACTACGCTTTTTTGGAATTAAAAGTACAAATTTAAGACTTTAATAAATTTAATTTAAGACCTTGGATGGATATCTGGCCGTTTTTAAGACTTTTTAAGGCCTTAAATTGAAAGTTTTGAATTTTAGACTTTTTAAGACCCTGCGGGAACCCTGACTACTAGAACTAGTTTCCAAGCTGCTACTATATTGTTAGTAGGGAAACACATTGATAAAAGGTCTAATTTAACACATATCCAGACAGATACATGCAGGACAGAAATACTAACAAGGTTAAAATAGAACACACATTTTCCTGACAAAGAAGCAAAATTTCAAACTGAACCATGATGGATAAAGAGCAAGGTAGCCAGCAGGAGATAATAGAGGAGGCCAGAGAACAGAGGGATGAAGAGTCCTTAGATGGTGGGATGTCTCTGGCCTCAGGAGAATAAAGCTACCCTTCCATGAAAAGGTAATGCATGATGTGGAGATTAGAGGAGCAACATGTGTTCTTTATTGGCTTTTACACTGATAAACTGTGTCTTCCATAATTTTATTTTAATTCTGCCATATCAGGGTCCTAAGGATTGAATAAACTAGGAAACCTGTACAAACACTACACACACAACGAGAGTATTTCAGTTCAAACTCACAGACAAAGGTAATGGTGTAATCACAAATAAAATGTTATTGTAAAAAGCAACAGAAATGAAGATATGAAATGCCTTCACAGCCTGTACTATTACATCCATACTTGTATCAAGATTCCTCAATTTTTCTTTTTTCCCCTCTCTCAGTGTAGTGTAACTTATTATATTAGTATTTTCAAGACTGTTTTTATAAAGGATTTATTTACCTCATGGATTTAAATTCACTCACATATAGACTGTACGAAACATGAACAAATGCAATGCACTGCCATCTGCTGGGCTATAGTGTGTTTTCAGATCTGGAACATAGAATAATGTCACAGGTTCCAAATCTGGTCCTGGGGTTTACCTACACCAATTCAATCAGGAAGGGTTTGTTGACCACCAAGGCTCAGATTTCCAAAAGCGAATAATTTAAAATTATTTTAATATGGATAAAACAGCACAGTAGGTACAGTTCTGGGCAGAAAATAGAGGCCAAACCCAAAATTCCAAAATATTACATTTAAATATTAAAATAATAAAATATTATATTTTAGTTTTCTCAGCAGTGACAATTGGTCAGAAATGTGCATAAATTAAATAAATAGAGAATTTAACTTTGCCTTTGATTTGCTTAAAGTCTTGTGGATGAACTTGCAGGCAGCTTTTTACAGAATCAAAGTTGATCACTGTGTTAAAATATTATTATTATTATTATTATTATTATTATTATTATTATTATTATTATTTGTGAGCACCTTTCAAGATACCCAAGGATGCTGCACTGCGCTACAGAACCCAGTAATAAAATCAAAGAATCAAAAACCAAACAAAGCAGTCACATTTAAAAGGGAAGAAGAAAACAAATGGCAAATCAAACATGCAAAAGTACATTTATAATATATTAAGTCCATGAACTAAGTTTGAGGTAAGGCAGTTTAAAAGAAATAAGTTTTCAGCTGTTTTTTGAATGTAGAGAGGGAGGTGGTCGTACGGAAATACAATGGAATAGTGTTCCAAAGTTTATGTGCTAGACCGTGCAGGGACTTAAAAACCAGGATGAGTATTTTATGCTGTATACGATAATGTACAAGGAGCCAGTGTGGTTGTTTTAAAAGGGGTGTTATGTTCCTGTAATTTACTGTGTAAGAGGACCCTGGCAGCTGGGTTCTGTACATACTGCAGTTTTTTTCTGGACACAAGTGGGAAGAGCCACAAGGACAGAATTGAAGTAGTCAAGCCTATATGTACTAAAAGCATGAATAAGGATGTGTGTAGCAGAATGAGAGACAAAAGTCCAGCAATGTTCTTGAGATGAAAATAAGAAGTTTTAGTTATGTTTTAATTGTCCATCAAAGGATAATTTAGAGTCTAGAATGATGCCAAGATTCCTGACTTGTGGCACAGAAGATATAATAAAACCAGGAATCGACACAGTGGTGGGAGTAGATGAGTTAGTTTGTGTTTAATATGGGACCAAAACATCAGCCGGATGGACTTGTTCTCAAGACACTTCTTAAGCAGGATATAAGCAGGAGTATTATCTTGTTGAAAAATAACTTCTCAATTATGAAAAGCAAGCCTTTCTACAATATTTTTTGCCTTCATGTACTTTTCACGGTTCCAGCAGCTGGAAAAGGCTCCCCACACCCCATGGCACCCCTACATCCATGATTAATGATTTTTAATTAATGATTTTTCTGATTTCTCTCCTACTGACTCTATACAAATCACACAGGTTATTTCTAATTCTAAATCTCCTTCCTGTCTGCTCGACCCTGCCTCTACTACCTTGTTGAAGCAGTGTCTTTCAGACATTGCACCTGTTGTCTCTCATATTATAAATCTATCACTTATACAGGGGCATATTCCTAGTGCACTGAAAAACTGCCTCAGTTACTCTTGTTCTTAAGAAACCAGGCCTCGATAGTACAGTTTTGGGAAATTTTAGACCCATTTCCAATCTGCCTTTCATTTCCAAGGTTCTTGAAAAGGTTGTTGCTTCTCAGCTGCTAAAACATCTTGACAAAAATAACCTCTTTGAAATGTTTCAGTCTGGTTTTCAGTCCCATCATAGTACTGAAGCTGCACTTGTGCGTGCCCTAAATGACCTGCTTCTTTCCTCAGACTCTGGTTGTGTTTCTGCTCTTCTGATACTTGACCTCACTGCAGTATTTGACACTGTCAATCATTCCGTACTCATCTCTCATCTTTCCACTCTTGGCCTTTCTGGTTCTGTACTTTCTTGGTTTACTTCTTACCTGACAGATAGATCGCATTTTGTATCTATAGGCAATCATAAATCACACACTGTCCCAGTTAATCAGGGTGTTCCTCAAGGCTCAGTCCTTGGCCCCCTGTTATTTATTATTTACATTCTTCCCATTGGTAGTATTATTCACTCATTTGGACTCTGTTTTCACTGTTATGCTGATGATATTCCGATTTACTTTAGCCTCAAACCTACTGACTCTTTTCCTCCATCTTCTCTGTTGTCTTGTCTTAAAGAGTTAACAGGCTGGTTAAACTGAAATTTTCTTAAGCTTAATCCAAATAAATCTGAATTTCTTATTATTGGTTCTAAAGCTGCCATCTCATCCTACACAAACTGTTCCCTTGACATTGATAATATAACTATCACATCATCATCCACTGTTTCAAATCTGGGAGTTTTATTTGACCCAACTCTTAGTTTTACATCCCACATTAAATCTCTGACCAAATCTGCGTTCTTTCATTTACGCAACATCAGTAGACTCCGCCCCTTACTTTCTCTTGAAGACACTGAAGTTCTGGTACATGCTTTTGTCACCTCACGACTTGACTACTGTAATGCTCTTTTCTGTGGCCTACCTGCCAAAACTCTTCATCCTCTTCAATATATTCAGAACTCTGCTGCCAGAATTTTAGTTCAGTCTAAAAAATCTGCTCATATCACCCGTGCATTTCATCAACTCCACTGGTTACCTGTCTCAAAACCCATCCAGTATAAGATCCTTTTACTGACTTACAAAGCATTGCACGGTTTGGCTCCATCCTACCTTTCTGCTCTCTTGCAGCCTTATGTTCCTAAACGGTCACTTAGGTCCTCTGACTCTGCTCTTTTGTCTGGTCCCAGGTTTAGATTGTCCACTATGGGTGGCAGGTCCTTTAGTGTTTCTGCTCCTACCCACTGGAATGCTCTTCCTCTCCCTCTCTTCCTGTGTTTAAATCCAACTTGAAAACCTATCTCTTCTCTTCTGCCTTTCCTTCTTGATTCCTGTGTTTTTTGTTTTTTTTTCTTTCTTCTCATTGATTGTAAAGCATCCTTGGGTCTGTGAAAGGCGTTATATAAGTGTAACTTATTATTATTATTATAATGATAGCAGAGGTACATTCACTGTTGTATTTGTCACCAGATCTTTGTAGACTCCTTCCTGGACCATCAGCATATAACTCAAATCATGTTTCATCATCGGTCCACAGAACTCTGCTGAACCACGTCTTTCTATATTCTGCCAAAACCTTCAATGTGCTTGATGTTTTCCTAGATTGTGATGGTTTTTTAACATCTTCTAGATTCAAAACCTGCATTAGACAACTTTCTGGTTGTTTTTTTTGACAAGTGCTGAATTCTGCTGACAGTTTTTCAAGGCTTTTTCCTCTCTTTGTGAACTGAACATTTCAGCAGGTGGTCAGCTGTGTCTGAAGAGGATTTGTGCCTTGGACTGATGAAAGCCAGCTATGTGGTTGCTGACAGGAACATTTTTTGGAACAGATTTTCTCATCTGTGTGTTACTTGAATATGTTCTCAGGCTTGTGATGGGCTGTGTCAGGTACCTCCTGATTCTGTTTTATCTTAAAAGTCCACATGACCCGTTTACAAAATGTCTTGTTTATATCTTCATTAACACTGAATTTTGCGGTTAGGATGTAGGAAAGCTTTTCTTCTGATGAAGGTTGTTTTGCACAGCAGTCACTGCACAATAGAACAGTGCACCACTAAGTTTACTCAAGGGTCTCTTGCAGATATCTCTATTATTCAATATTTTGAAAGTAAAAAATTTGCCCTCTAAGGGGTTTAAGGTGGTAACTTCAGACAGTGCCTGTTTTAAGCTATAATTCTGTCTAGAATTTCCTGTAGACTACGATTTTTGCCACTTCCGGTAGCCTTAATTTTTTTTTTTTAGATTAGCTTATAGTATTTGATATTTAGTGTTATTGTTTTGTATTTTTATTTGTTTGCACGGTGTCCTTGAGTGTCCAGAAAGGTGCCCTGAAATAAAATGAATTATTATTATTATTATTATTATTATTATATGACCATACGCTTCTAGACCATAAGAATCTAGCTGTAGAATTAATTTTATTCAGTTTTCAGAAATTACAAATACCTTTTTTTTTTTTTTTTAATAATTGCCCTGCTTTTCAATACACTTTGTCAACAAGCTTTCATATCTCATCATTAAAAATGTTTTTGCTGAGCTGTGATCCACAAATGCACTACTGTCTTCACTTCTTCATCAGATGTGAATCTCCATCCTCTTATGGCTTCTTTCAGGGGACCCAAAAAAGTGTCAGCATCAATCTTCCAGTTGATGTTTGACTTTTGATATTTTTCTTGGTGGAAGATTTAGGATGTATCTATTCCAGACTCTGCTGTTTACTCTGACACGTAGTAATAAATCCATGTCTCATCATCAGTAATGATTCTTTTTATGAAACTTTCGCCATCAATAGAGTATCACTCCAAATTGTTTCCAGATGTCCAAATATCTGCATGCTGCTCTTCTTTTGTACAAAGCATAACTGGAGCAGCCATTTTTGTTGCACTGTAGTCATAATTGGACTAACGTAACACGCTCAAACCTGCACAGCAGATATTATGGAGACAGTGACCTAGTACAGAAAGCTTTGATAAGTCATTGCAGCCAACAGAAGTTTTAATAAAACTAAAGTGTGGATCATTTTTGACTCTCCCACATGTAGATAAATGAGGTCCAACTTGTGAAATTTTAGTTTTGTGCATCTACTCATCAAAGCCTTGTGTTGGCTTGTTCAAATTTCACCACCTCCACTCAACAAAAATAAATGGTTTGAACAGATTGCACAATACAAGCATTTGTATTACAAAACAGCCTTGAATAATAATTTATTGCACATCCACTGATAATGACAACATACAATGGAACAAGACTCATTTTGAACAAACTAGTTTGCAAGCCAAAAAAAAGAGGAAAAAAAAGTAATTTTATTTTCATTGAACTTGTCCTTACCACTTAGAGGTTAATAAAAGGATTCAGGCATGGCAGGTCAGCATCTGCATAGGCTTTGAGAAATACTCTCAGATTACTTGTCAAATAGGATCTTAACACCTGTGAAACAAACTGAAGTAGTTGTAACTGTGCAGACACAATGACAGCTAAATGCATTTTACAGATTTAGAGGATAAAAGTGGCTTGAAAGCTGATGTTCTGGGGTGTAAAAATGGACAAATGCAAATTTGAACTAAAATCTGATGCAAACGTGTTGCTAGCCATACAAGATATTCTGTTGCTGTGACCTGACCTTCGAATTGCATGTTTAACAAATAAACGGTGATTCGCATGGTGCTTGGATCTTCGCACATTTAACATTCTCTGTCACTGAATGCTTGGGGAAGGAAGAGATTCTATGTTTCCTGCCTCAGCTCCATTTTAAACATGCAAAACTACAATATTGCAAGAACAAAATGTTCCTCCTTTCAAAACAAAGTGAATTATAAAAAGGCCAAATACACAATTCACATAATGATACCTGAGAACTATAAAGAAATCCAGTAAATAAGTCAAAATATGGCACTAATGATCATTTTTGTTACCAGAAAATGGGAGTGAACATAGTAGGATTATATAATGTAGGGGTTATGTAGAGCTACAGTTCCTAAAATAGACCTCAAAGGCTGAATAGCCAAATCTATAGCTGAAGAGAAATGCCTAATGTCATTATTGCTCTAGTTTCTTTAATTCATTTTGTCTCTTCTTTATGATTAGGAGACAGTCATGATAGATTCATGCTGAACTGGTTGATTTTGAGGTTGAGGAATATCATATGAATATAAAAATCACATTTACTTACTAAAAACTAAGAATTGCAAATGTTTCACTTAAATATCAATGACAGCCACCTCAATGTGCACTTATTCAAAACGCACAAACGAAAAACTGACCCAAGGTTAAGGATAAAAATAACAGCATACTTAACAAAAAGGGTTAAAAGGTATTAAAAGTAATAATGCTCTTGCCAAAATTTCACGTTGCATCACTCAAAACAATTGAGATTACAGGATGAGAATAATATTTACAAAGTAGCCGTACATTAGTCATTAGTACAATGTCAATTACATGCACAGTCCTAAAACTAGATCTTTTAAAAGGATAAATTACAAATGTCCCACCATTCCATGATTCAGTTTACTTCTTTTTTTTTTTTTTTTTTTTTGCATATGAAAAGAAATCATCATCCTCCTTACCACACACAAACAAAAAGCTTGTTAGAAGTCAAATAATTAAAACATTTACTCATAATCCAATGTTTTTGATCTCAAAATATCGCTCACAGCTAATGAAGTCCTTGATTAGTGATTTTCAAAATTCAGAGTAACAAAACATACATTATATTACAGAATTAAACAGCAGTTATATGTGTATATGGCTTTCTTTAGCACAAACACAAAATGTTGTGACTAAGCTCAACCTACACACAAGGGTAGTCAGTAGTTTAACTTAAACAGTGTAGTGGAAAAAAGTCCAGCAGTAATTAGTGTATATTCAATAAACCTTATATTAGTGGATGTAAAAAAAAAAAAAAAAAAAAGAAGGAAAAGTCAAAACACACTTGCTATGTTAGTTTCCAAAATAACATGCACATTTTGATATAACTAACTTAAATTAATTATTTACTTTTTGAAAAAAAAACTTGAATGAACAATAACGCATGTATTATTGTTCAGTATTAATTACTGTAGAGTAATCATGTTGTTGAGGCTAATCATGCATGTAGATGGAATAAAGCGTAGATGAACACAGCATAAATTGCTTCACTTTAGCATTTCTTACGCAGCTGTTATAGTACAAACTTAAAAAAAAGAAATCTGACTTACACCTAACAGAATAAATAAATAAATATTTTAACTTTTACAGGGGAATTCCATGTCCATGATAAAATCCACAGTCACATGAATGATGTATACAATTAAAAAAAAATCTAGACTTGGGTGATGAAAAATACATATAAATAAAAAATCTCAGGCTCATGCGTTGATTAAAAATGTTTTGACTCTGGCAAGGACAGAGGTAAGGCCCCTTTAACAACTGTGACAAATATAAAAGTTTTAAACTGGAAAAAGCTTTTATGCTACATGATTTAGCACAATGTTCTAAGTGGATGTCCACACAATTCAGCTTTTTTAAATGAAAGTCCCCACTATATAATATTTTAAGACTGTAACAAAGATGACAATGTAGTTAAAAATGACCATTTTAAAATCATAATCATAAATTAGCCACAAAAAGGCAGCCTCTTTCACACACATTAACCTTAAAAGTAACAGTGGATACTGGGTGAGCATAATGCTTCATATTTGTATTTATGTTCATAAGAAAAATACCAGCCAAAGTTATTTTCAAAGGCACAGTCTTCAACTTTGACAGGTATAGTAGCTATAGTAGCTATTCTATTTAAATACTTTAAAAAGTATTTAAAATACTGCTGAAGCCAATTTTGTGTGGAAAAACTAAAACATACAGTAAGGCATATTAAGCACATAATTGACATTTTATTTTTTATGCTGAGAAGAACAAGCTGACTTTTATGTAAACAAACAAACCATCTTTACTCTGACTTTCAAGCAGCGTAGAAGTCATATTAGTGTTGCTGATTAAACAAATGATACCACATTTGGAATATCAGGCAGCTGTGGAGAGTAGCTCTAAGGCGTGTAGTCCATTTCAGGTGTGAAATTGTTAAAAGTAAAAAAAAGAAAAAAAAAGAAAATTATGCTCAGAAAAGTAATAATTACATTTATGGGTAAAGCAGATCATAAAGCATATTATTTGTTCTTACAAGCTTGTATGATTACATGCAAATGGAACTTCACAATATGCAATTTCACACTGATATAACTGAAAAAAAAAATCATATTAAAAAGTTTTTTATTTAACGTCTTGACTTTATTAAATTAGTGCAACCTATTCTTTCATGTTTTTCTCTAAAAAAGGGCAGCAAGAAAAACATACTGTTATTTTCACAAGCTCAGTGAGACATTTTAGTGCCACAGTTGGTATTATGGCTGAGCAAATAACAGCAACAACATTTTAAAATCATTGTCACTAAAAGTGGCTGGAGTAATTTTATGCCTTTGTGTTTAGTTTTATGCATCCTAAAACGGGAGACTGAAATTAACCTGTGCTCTAATTATGGGTTTAATAGCAGCCCTTTGATTTATTAGTACCACGAAAAGAATTACTCTGGGGGTAAAAGCACAACAAATAATGCACTTGTTCTTAGTTACTACTGCAAAACAGACAGTTGAATAAAGGAAGAAATGGATGGAGAACAGTAAGAGAAACATGACAGATAAATGGATCAATCCTTTGGCACCTTGGGGCACGTGGCAGTACTCTGCTGGGTGAAAAAAATAGTCTTGCAACTGGACAGGAGTTTATACATGGGTTTGTTTGCACCCTTTGGCTAACCATTCTCCACCCCAAAGAGTCACTCATTTGGAGAACAAATCATTCTCTCCTTCACACACACCCCCAGACATACATACTGCATTCATATACAGTGGAGAGAGGGTCTCTGTAAACCCATGTTTCCCATATACACACACAGATTTTGCACATGAGCACATACCCATGTGTTTCGAGTCCAGTCCCCACATTCACTTTGGAAGCCCTAGAGGTTTTCCCCGGGCTGGTACTGGGGTTCAGTGGAAGTGAAATAGTCCTCCAGAAAGCCCTGCAGATATTCAAATGTTGGCCTCTCCTCAGGCTCCTTCCGCCAGCAGCTGAGCATGAGCTCATGCATGGAGCTTGGGCATTCAGCTGGACATGGCATCCGGTACCCTCGCTCCACCTGGTCAAGCACCTCCCTGTTCACCATTCCTGGAGAGGTTTAAAAGAAAATCATCTTACTGAAATTTCAGCCAAAATAAATAATTTTCCTTCAGTGATGTAGAAAACAGCAAAGATTTTGTGAAGATACACAAAAATGTAACTGCACCACAGAGGTGGACTTTATAGATAAGCACGGCACACAGCAAGCACATCTCCAAATCCCAACTACTAATGCATCTCCAAAAATGACACATAATGTGACTTTTTTTGTTTTTGTTTTAATGTTGATATTGTTTGAATAGTAATTTTCTGTATTGAGATTGTGGATTTCTGATTTTCATGAGCTAAAAGTCATACTGATCAACAGTAAAACAAAAGAGTCTTGAAATGTCACTTTACATGTAATGAATATAAAATTAATTTATTGTTTTCTAATTAAAATATGAAGAACAATGTGATATCGCCCCGAGGAACCCCACTTGAGCAAGGAGACATGGAGCCACTGGTCAGGATGTGGTCGTGGGTGTCTTTATTTACACATTGTACAAAAAACATAAAACACTGACATAACAGGAAGAAAACAAAGGGTAAAATCTCCCTTGTTCAGGTTCAACTCGGGTTTCACTGTAATGCTGCTCCACCGCCAAGTTAGAGTAGCAACATGCTTCTACTGCCTTTGGGTTCTCTCACCTATTCTGCCTTCTCCAGGTACTATATACCTGTATAGCCCCACCCTGGATTAAACCAATATCACAGTTGGTGATCTACAGATGTATAAAACATTTATTCTATTGTAATTTGACTATATGCTTACCAGTAAGTCATTATATGCATATGCCCAAAACATAAAATTTCTTCCCCTTTTGCAGGTACCTTAAGTTCACCCAGCTTCCCCTTTCCTTTGCTGGTCATGGATCCTCTGATCAGCATAAAAGTGAACTGGTGTTATACACTCTTTTGGTCATCTGGGGTCTGACTAACAGGTGGGTATAAACAGTTCCGTGTAACACATATACTGTACAGTAATCATTTGGGTAAATATTACATACTTATGCATACAGATACCTTGATTATTGGCAGTATGTTGACCACATCACAAATAAATTTTTTCAATTATTTTTATGTGGCACTGTATACGTTTTACACATGTGAATTACGTGAATTGCATGACACTGAAACAACTCAAAAGCAGAGTTGGTACAAAATCAAAATGGAACAGTAAGAGTACTGGTTGTCACACCAGATGTGATGTTAGAAAAATGTATTTGACTCATCTATAAATGATACGAATATGAGAGAAATATTCATTCTTGGAGGTAAGAAAACGTCTGTATTTCCTGTCTGTATATATAACAAATCTGGTTTGGACATTTGCTGGCAGACACATATCCAAACATCCATGAATGTCCACAACTGATGCCGGCACATTTTCACAGCAATGCAGAAGCAAAAGAATAAATCAGCCTCGAGTGAAACACGGTGTCAGGGAGAGGCTCTGAGCTAGCTGAACATTTTCACCTGAAGACGGGTGGGAGGGTGGCGAGTGGAGGAGGTGAAACAAGATATTATTAGTCAAGATTGTTTTTCCCTGCCGCCTGGTTCTAGAATTTTTCCTTATACTTATTTCTCTGGATTTTGGTGAGGAGAAAACTGGGCTTGTTCATTTTACCTGGGTAAGGAACTCTCCCTTTAGTGGCCAACTCGGTCAGTAATATGCCAAAAGACCAGACGTCTGATTTGATGGTGAAGCGGCCATACAGTGCAGCCTCAGGGGCAGTCCATTTGATGGGAAATTTGGCACCTTATTGGAAGAAAGGAGAAAGTCGGCATTAGCCATATTATACACTTTCGTATGCAGTAATCGAACATAAATAAATGAATCTAATAAATCAAAAGGTACCTAAACTGTAAGTATTTGTTTATATTGTATATCATAGAGAGACGACTGGGCAGAGAAGTGTTTAATTTAACACTGCTTAGTGAAGTGTCTTAACAGATAGTGGAACAAAGAGATTACTAGAACGTAGAGGTTGCAGATTTATATAATGATGACTGTATTGATACTGTGCAGCAGAGATTGACAAAGCTTTTATTGATATCATCAAAGGTGGGCAGAATAGCAATACATAGCACTCAAGTACAAGTACACTCCAAAAGAAGTTTAAACACCAACACACTGCGTCTGTACCTACTCACATTTCTGTGCTCAGAAGCAATGTGTTGTATTACTGTTAACATCAAATGTGTTAAATACAGAGTGTTACTTAAAACTAACTGTATTAGTACAAGTAAACTATTACAATATTTTTTTTTTAGAGTTAACAGCTCCATATAAAGAAGAGACTGATGAAGCTTTCGACAAGAAAAAGCAGATTTGGTGAGTGAGCTGAGACAGCGTAGGTGGTAGGCATATATTAGCCCAGTAGTGATGTGCGTTAGGTGATTTGTAGCCAAGTGTGCCACATCCTTACTGGCAGAACTTGGATTTAGAGGCTGTGTGCTAAGGACAGCCATAAAAGAACTGTCAGAAGTAGCTGAAGGGCTAGTCATGAGCTGTGGATAAGAAGGGCACAGGTTGGTTAGAGAATTGTGGTTTGTGGATGTGCATGTGTAGCATGGTGGGCAATACCTACCTCTGGATATTATGCAATACACTCATACGCTGTAGGAAAGTAACAGCTCTTACCCTGTCTGGCAGTGTACTCGTTGTCTTCAATGAGTCGCGCCAGTCCAAAGTCAGCCACCTTGCACACCAGGTTGTCTCCCACAAGGATGTTGGCTGCCCTTAGGTCTCTGTGTACGTAGTTCATCCTTTCTACATAAGCCATACCAGCAGCAATCTGAAAATACAACAGATTCAAATGTAAAAGACATCCTTGACTTATAATTAGTAACCGATATATAAAGAATATGGAAAAGCCTACAAATGAACTAAAAAAAATAATTTATATTAATAATAATTTTACCTGAGATGCCATATCAACCAGCTGTGGAAGTCGCAAGTATTTTCCTTTATCACCTTTCAGGAAGTCCAGCAGGCTACCTGTGGTGGGTGAACATTGTGCATAGATTATTAACTGGATATGTACAGTACTGTGAAGTCAACTTATGCTTCAAACAATGTATACAAACAGTAAGTATGTGCATAGCAACACATTCCAGCAGTGGTGGTCCATCAGGGTCTGCAAGGCCTTCTGTGCTGGCCTAAAAATATCTGAATCACAAACTGATGTTGATCATATTTTGTCCATGAATACTTATTTAATAATTCCAAATGGTCTGTCCGCTTCCTTTTATAGCTTTTCCAATGGTTGCGCTGTTTCTAGACATGTATTTTCATATTAAAGCATTTAACCAATCACATTTCCGGAATCATTTGTTGCCAGGCAGGGTCAACATCAAAGATGTCTGCCGAGGCCTTCACAATCCATTCTGCAGGACTTCTAACACAAAATAAATGTTGGTGAAACTGTTGCTTCAACCAATCAGATTTTGAGTTGGTGTCACCAGGGCCCTCTAGCAGGCGTCTGGCAAGTCACTGTATTCAGACCCATTGATTGGATAGTCAATCTAGTTAGCATTAGCTTCAATGGTGATACAAAGGACTTCTTGATGGAACTGAAGCGCACGGATAACCTGTTTTTGAGGAAAGAGAGTATGATGGATTTTGTTTACAAATAATCAGATTTTTGTTGAGTAAAATGTTGCTATTTTCCTAAATAATATTGCAAGTTTATGAGGTTATTATTGATGTTTTTATGTGTTTAATAAAGGCATTTATTAAGGCTACAGGAGTTGTCTATCTGAATGCAATGGCTCTTTATACTGTATTTCTGCATATTAAGATGGTTTTTATAACCATAAGCTAGGCTATTTAAGTGAATGTTGAGTTCTAGTGCTTGATAGTAATGTTAGCCTTGCAGCTCGTTTTAAAGTAAAGAAGATAAATATGAACTAATGTCTTAACTGATTGATTACATCTGAGGATTTGTGGAAAATTGTTTAAATATGAACCATCTGAACTATTCCTTTAACCATTTTAAAATTCTCATTGATTCTCACTCAAGTCCAGCATTTGCCGTCACATCCAATACTGCCATTGGCTCACCAATTTTTAAAGTAGTTGAGGTGGTGGAATATAACAAATGCCTATAATGATTGGGGTCCAAAAAGCAAACCTGTGTTCTTCTAACAAAATGAAAAAATATCAATATTTTTTTCTACTGTGTTAAGATTTGTTCATATGTATTTTTAATGTATATAGTTACAAGCAGTGTAAAACACTATTCAGATAAATTGTGTTAAACTATTCTTGTATGACCCAACACTTTGACAAAGCACCGGTACTCTACATAAAAAATTATTACTGGTAAATACTGACTAGTGGTTGAGCTGAAATGAATGTCATGCCAATCACAAGATCCCACCTTGACTCATATATTCTGTAACAATGTAGATGGGCTCCTCTGAGACGACGGCATACAGTTGGACCAGTTTCTCATGTCGGAGCTTCTTCATGACTTGGGCTTCCTCCAGGAAAGCCTCAGGAGACATAGTACCAGGCTTCAGTGTCTTGATAGCTACACGTGTCGTCCCATTCCAAGTACCTTAAGCCAACAAGAAAGGATATTTTTTAAAAATATATCAAAGAAACTGTTGTCAACACTGACTTTTCCTAGAGTAATATTAAGGAACTTGAAAAATTTATTTTACCATTAAGTGTGTTAAAATGATGCGTTCAAAAAATCCACTGTACACATTTTCTAGCCAAAAATGTAGTACACACAATCAGGTTTCTAGATGATGAAGTTGCTTTTCAGCTTAAAGTTTACTTTAAAGTTTTACAGTTAAACAGTACATGTCAAAATATCTACAACTAAGCAAGTGAGTCTAATTAAAATGTGTATTTAAATGACTTAAGACATGCAATTTGCACAAAGCTTCTATCATGTTAGTCTTATAGCTCCAGTGCAAAATAAAAGAAGCAAACATCAGACACAAAAGATGTCACATTGAACACTTTTTGGGGTCAAGGGGAAGTGTGCAAATTAATTTTTTGCTTTAAAGGTCATATTAGAATACAGCTATTAGTATTATTAATGTTGCATTAGAGCTAGTCACTGTATAGTGGACAGGTAAGAACAGCTGTAGTCTGAGAACAGTGTAAGCTATGAGAATTATAATGGAACATACTGTATCCAGAAACCACTGTGCTTCTTTGAATCTGTAGTAACCTGGAGTAAATGGACATGAACTTGATATATAACTTTTTACACTGAATAACACTTCAGTACTGATTGATAACGTTGATGCCACATTGGATTGTAGCCTCATTTAAAAGAACCGACATTATTAGCATGCAAACTGAATGCAATCTAGACAAACAGTCAATCAGCACTCATTTGGAAATAGCATGCTTATTAGCGCACTGATAAGACTGACTACTTATGTATTGTAAACTGACGATGAACGACATTTTTGAAAGTTGATAGTACTACAGTAACTGGCTTGGTACCATATACACACTGAATTCTGATACCCAGCCCTAGCATGCTTTAGAAATGGCACAGTTTGCTTGTAGCATACCCATCCACACTTCCCCAAAGCAGCCTTGGCCGAGCTTGACATCCAGGCGGAGTGACTCGCGGGGAATTTCCCAGGCATCTCGTGCTAGACCCTGTGTCTGCGGCTTCAGTATGGGACATATGTCTGTCAGGACGTGACATAAGCCGTCTGCATGCGCTGGAAGAGGATGTGAAGAGCAACATAGCAAAACTTTTAGTTTAGTTCTGTTTAAAAATGTAATACAAATTGAAATCCTTTTTTTTCCCATTCACTTTCTTGAAGGTAAAAACAAAAGATTTTCACAATTTTGGATTATGAACTTAATTCAATTTGCTAAATATAAACAAATTTAGACATTGATGCCAGCAACGTACTGAAAAAAGCTGGGACAGAGGCATGTTTTCCACTGCCACATTTTCATTTCTCTTAATTTTTTGAATATTAATTAGACTATTTTTTGCCGTTTTGCATGTGGAATATTTGCTATTTCCTGATGTAGTGGAAGACTGTGTTAAGTGACAGTGATTTTCCAAAGTACTCCCATGCCCATACAGATTTGTCCATCATGTCAACATGACACTTTCTTATTAATGGAGATTTCCCCTGACTCCCTGAATCTTTTCATGATTTTATGGACTTAATATTTGCAGGCTTGCACTGAGAAACACTGTCTTTCAACTGACAGACAATTCTAACCAAGTTTGGTACAAAGTGGCTTGTAAAGACCAAGACTTTGGTTGATGCTCCTTTAATGATCAACCTTAATGACCTCACCTGTTCCTAGTTAAACTGCTAACTGTGAAAACATCTGGATCAGCGTTAGTTGTACTTTTCAGTCTTTTTTGCCTCTGTCCCAACTTTTTGTTGAGTGTGAATGTCTAAATGTGTTTATATATAGCAAACATAATTACGTTTGCCATTGAAACAGTGGAAATCTTTTTGTTGTCTTTTTGTCTGTTAAATAGAATTACAATAAATTTGTCAATCATCATAGATTTCAGTTTTTACTGCATTTATAGAAAGTGTCCCAACTTTTCTGGAAATGGGGTTTGTGTGTGTAAATATATATATATATATATATATATATATATATATATATATATATATGTGTGTGTGTGTGTGAATCCAAACATAATGACTAATGTGACGGACACATCTAGTAACTAACTATTAAGTATAAAATAAAGATGAAGAACAGTTAATATTAATTTCATTTAATTCCTAAGAAGCAACCAGGAGAAAAATCACAGCTAAATGTGGGTAGACTTTGTAGAGGAGTTTGAAACCTACAATGAAGTTACAATGAAGCCTTCCCTCCTAAATATTCCATCCTATTTTGGGGCATTTTGGGGAATCTATAGGGTGTTGTTACTCTTTAAAAACTATTAAGATTTAAATTAAGCTATTTTTTAATGAAAGCACTTAAGATGTGCATCTGAAAATAGTCAATCGTGCTTAAAAACATATCACATATATTAATAATAAATATATAAATATATAATAATATATAAATCAGATATTTTTCCAGTCAGTATTCAATCAGATTCAAACATCATCTTCTGATATCAGTCAGATTCTGAAAATCACTGATAGTGCTACAGCATCTTTATCAAAGGTTCAAGATTTTTTAATCTCATAGGCATATTCTGAAATATGAAATTGCAGGGCCAATGCTTTTTAATCATTATAAATGCTATTTAGTCAACTCATACAGTGAGAAATGGTTATGATGAAATGCTACTTCTAACAAACAATTTCTGCTGCTTTACTATACAAAATGACACTGATTGTAGAAAAGCACAGAACTCACTTCGATAGTGGAGGACCAGCTGTTGCAGGCTGGTGAATTGGGTACGTGATGTGATGTAAAAGCCTCCACTGTCCAGCTTCCTGATTTTGTAGTGCTTGACGTTTAGCCCCTTCGTGTTGTCATAGTCCAGTACAGACAGGCAGTAAGCACCTAAATGAAAACATAATACACACTCTAAGGGACGATTCTTTAGTTAAAATAAATAAATAAATAACATTTTCAGTGAATGGACCTGTAAAATATATCTATTTTTAAATGAGATGTACAAAAGTAAACAAGCTCAAGTTATCTGAAACCTCCACATAATATAAAGGTTCTAGCTCAGTTATTATATTCCTAGAATCATATTCTCGGGATGCACAATATGTCAGCATCCATTACATTATTTGCTGATAACTGGAAAAACTAAGTTATTGTTCTTGGCCCCATCTTTAAATAATTATTTTTAGCTTGTACATTAGGCATTTTCTTCTTCTACCATCATTAATTTTTATAACCATTAATTCTACATTACATTATTTAATTTAAAATTGTTTATTTAAACTCATCGGTATGATATCAGCCATAGCTAATTGCTTACCTTTATCAGACATAAAAATTCCACATCAGCACACCTCTACCATATATTTAAGTGAAGTACAGCTTAGCAAGATAGTTTTATTAAAATTCAACAAGCTCACCAATAAATGATTTACAAGTTCAATAGCATGGACACAATCCATATAACGTTTCTCTGGCTCGAACCAAGCAAGTTCAAGGCTTTAAGCAAAGCTCTTTTCCCTGAGTATCATTGCTCAAAAGAGATTTATAGCCAGAGGTAATCCAGCACCCTCACATACTGACCTACTTCCATCGACACAATTCAGCTGTCCATTCACAGGAGGTTCCCCACTGATCTGGTCCATGCTAATAACATGCAATCACGCAGATAAAACTTCAGCCAGACTGAAGTATATGTAATGAACAACTCAACAGATGTTTTAATTACACTCCTACTGATGCTACATAATATGCCCCAAACCTATATGTCAGTTCTATTGTTAAATAACATTACAGTCCCAAAACCCAAGACCACTTAAAATATTATTTAATAATAATAGTTAGTTATTAGATTAATTATTATTATTATTATTATTATTATTAGTAGTAGTAGTATCCATGCATATATTATAATGTTCCATTCAGACTACTTTATTAATGCCAAAAAGGGCTATTAATTTGCAGTGTACCCGATCAAAACAAACACATTCACATACAAATATATGACAAAAACAACATTCAATATACTTCAAACAATAAAATAAAACAATGAATGCAAAGAAACAACAAACTGCTGCAACAGTAATTTACAGTAAAAAGGCTATTATCAGCATTCAGTAGCTTGATAGCAGAAAGAATAATAAAAAAAAATATTAAGAGTAAAGATTTGTTCTCCTAAATGGCACTCTGTAATGCTGTCAGAATACATTTGCTAGACAGAATATATCAGACTGACAAATAATTCCTTTTGCTTTCTGGACCACCTGATACTCTCAGAAGGAGCCAAGGTCTCTCTGTTGGACTCCAATTATTTTGAACAGATTTTTACTACACTATTAAGGTTAGACTCTGCAGCACAATGTATTTGCAATTTAACTTCAACCTAAGAACAGTCTTATAATAATAAAAAATAATAATAATTCCACATAATAATCTAGTGGTTAAATAACATTCAAATAAAAAAACTTGCTATTTATTTAATTATTCTACTTGATGAAGGTCAATATTTACAGTTAGTAATCAGCAGCTGCTTCAGCTAATCAATATTTTACATTAAATGTATGTAATTACATTAAATTTAATCAGGTGAGCTGCTTGTGGAATGTAGTTAATTTATTTAACCAGGAAACAAACCTGTGCTCTAGCCATCAAATCAATATTATTTTTTATGTATTTTTTATATGTCTGAATGTAAGTTCCTACTTTAAATTTCATGTTTTAAATGTAAACACTTAATATGGAGGCAAATGCATCAGAACTTTTAAAGTAATTCTCATTAGTATTTAAATCATTTATATTAGCACAACTCTATTAGCACTCCAATGATACATCTTCATTAAAAGTAATAGCTCATTAAATTATATGCAAAATTCTTATCTATCACAGTGATAAAAGCATTTCTTCAAAGCCTGAGTTGAAATATAATGGGTTAGTCTTGCTCACAGATGCTCACCTTTTGTCGTCTCACTTTCTCTCACAAGGAATGTGCCTTTTCTATTCTGAATGTTAAGCAGCAGTCGCTCAGAGTCACGACGTGTTATTTTACCGAAAAACCACCTGCAAAGAAAATAATGCAGAATGTAAACATGTCATGATAGGACATATTTTGGGGATGCAGCAGTATGATGATGTCCCATCATGATATCAGTGGCCAAATGTATAGATATTAATACCATTCCACCACAGGTACTGTGCTGATGTACTTTTTATTAAACCTCTTCAATTTCTTTGTAACATCAAATAATCAACAACCATTTAAATGGGGGAATTATCACAAGTCCTCCTCCTATACACTAGATTATAGCTATGCAAACATGCTATAACTTTAAATATAAGTGCTTACTGCTGTTAAGGGACTGTATATATTTATCTCTTTAGCTGTATTTATTGTTAGTTCTAATTTTATAGGAGAGCTAGGGAATAAATAGTTTGTTCCAAGGGAAGCCAACTATAAATGTGTTTGGTTTCAAGATGTATGCGTGAGATTCAATTTCTAATAAAGCTGTCGTCTGGAATATCACAGGAATGTCAGGTTTTCTAGGAAAACCAAAATACAGTTTCTCTTAACTACCACCATACCCAGTGTATAATTACCTTATACTAGACTGGATGGAATATCACTTAACAGCTACTTGTCTGACTTGAGCCACTTGCAATCTCAACCTCAAAAACCTGAATTTAACCTGTAGTGCCAAATAAGGGCTGCTGCTATCAACCTCATTAGTAATGGAATAATCTCTGAAATAGTCTGGGATTTAAACAATGGCCAAACAATAAAATGTACTTAATAACACAGGGCCTTTATCATAGAAACTTTGAATAATGCTGATGCTTCTATTTCTGACTATACAGAAGTGCTAAAGTCTTACTCTTCAGCTTGAATGGAGTCAGAAGGGGCAACATAATTGCTGGGGATATATCCACTTTCTCCTGTGGTCAAAGAGCGAGCCAACCACCAGTCTCCTTCCCTGAAACACAGACAACAATCACCACACTAATGCCCCAAGCCATGAGATATAAACAAACCATTTTAAAGTAACATTTAAAGTGACCTGCAAGTCAAAAAAAGAAAAGTCTACAATTTGTCCCCTTAATACAAATCAGCCAAAGTTTGCCTGAATATTTTACTGGAGCTTTCAGACTAATGTAAGATACCTTAATCTCAAATATGTTGGTTACACATGTAAACCAGAACATAAGACCACTCCAGAACATTTGTTTTCACAGCACAACAACTACAGTTTGTGAATGAAGTCATAAAACACTGTTTTTTCAGTTGTGGGACAGGAGGTCAAATGGTGGAGGTACAGCATTTTTGATGGCGGGTTAGGTGGGAGTGAATTTCTCTTAATGGCCCTTATAGAGGCCTGTGGCTATTGGACAATGGTTAGTCCATCCCAGTGGCTCACATATGAAATTTTAAAAATGTTACTACATATCTAAAACTGTATTGTTCAAAATCTCCAAGTCATTTAAAAGTAAATTTTATCTGTACTTTTATAGATGTTATACAGCGTCAGAAACTACATAAGCAAATCTGTTAACTTAAACCATTATCCTTAAAGCTGCAGTGCAATACTAGGTAAAAGCTAAGCTTAGACATCAAACATGTTAGACTACCTTTTGGGGTTAGGAGTAAAATGATGTAAAACTGCTTCCTTTTCCTTTGTTTTGTTGTGCAGTAACCAACTGAGGAAAATTACACCAAAATAAAACACTCAACCCTGTGCATGCTTGATGGGTTTCAAATGGAAAGTTTCACTGGGAGTGAATAACAGTATCAAATGTACTTAAAAAGTTGACACAAAAATTCCATACTTTTACATGCAGGTCAAAAATAAAGAGGTCAGTATTATGTCTTTCAATGATTCACGCAGCTGTGTTTGTCTCATGAGGACAGATGGAGGTGCCAGAGTTTGGGAATGCGCCTAATTGGATGCATCACATTTACACACTTCATGAGAGTTGGCAGTCTCATGCATCAAATCAAAGTGGTTCCACATAAACAGTCTGTCAAGTCTTCAGAATGCCACAACTCCATTTAGACTTTGACCTACACTTTGCAGCCCTTATTTCATTTAGCCTTCAGAGAACACACTTAAATGAATCATAAGAATGGATGCTAAAGCTTACTGTTAGCCTACAAGTTAACTTATAGCAGGATTATCAAACTTGACATGCTTTAGCCTGGTAAGAATTAGGGATGAGCGAGTACACCACTAACTGTATCTGTTCAACCATCTAAATGATCTGTATCCATATCTGTACTCAAAATGGGTGGGGCCTAAACTGGAATTGGCCGTGGTTTAACCAGAAGTGGGTGGGGCTTAAATCGGTACATTATTTTAAGTCTGAAATTGATATGGATTGATCAGACGTTGCTATATGTATTGTTTATTTGAAAACTATTTACAGAACAGCTTCAAAATTGAGATTCAAATCAATGTTTTTGATCACAAAAGTAAGAACTATTTACTATTCATGAACAAGAGTTGTCCCTCAACACAACTTCCTTTTTAATTTTTTTTAATTTTATGATCAAACTGATTTTTTTCCTTTCAATTATTTATTTATTTTTACTACTTAACATTCTTGGCATTTTTTCCACACAAAGTTAAACAATATTGATTAAGGTGTGTGTGTGCCTCTCTGTGTGTGCATGTGTGTGTGACCGAGTGACTGTGCAGCCAGAGCTGTGCAGCACTCTCTCATACACAGAGACGCTGTGTAGGGAGGGGCGGGCGCTCTGTGTGACTGGCTAATCACAGATCGTGAAGACAGTCAGTTACCCAATGAGGATTTTCCTTCAGCACGAGCATGGATATTGACGAGTTTTACTTGCTTTATTCATACCAGATGCTCATCTGAAACGAGTATCCGGCTCAACCCTAGTAACAATCATAGGATGCAGTCATAGTAGACTGTAGGACAGGTCCCAGAGGTTTAGTGTCCAGAAGAGTTTGGTCATTTCTTGGCGTATCACTTGTATTGTTCAGCCCTCCTATATGTGGACAATAATCTACTGTTACTACAGCCT
Organism: Crenuchus spilurus; assembly: GCA_036984385.1. NCBI lineage: Eukaryota > Metazoa > Chordata > Actinopteri > Characiformes > Crenuchidae > Crenuchus > Crenuchus spilurus. The sequence goes on from BRDA01001721.1 coordinate 88,227, forward strand.
ATTATTGTCACTCAGCTAAAGAATTATCAAAGATGTCAAACTACTGTTACTGCCTGTAACTGGTCTAATCCAGATCTCCAATAACCTCTGGCTAATTAACATCAATAATACTGTCATGTTCAGATATGTTTTTTCACTTTCTAAGTACTAGCCAGAACCAGATCTGCATAGTTTCAGTGGATTTACATGTTATGTTGTGCAGGAGCTATGACTGTTGGAACAGTAATGTCGGCCCAGAAGTGTTACACTGCTATCAGAACAGAAATCTAGAGTTGTCAAGCATAAAAATCAAAGCAAAGAAACTCAAAACTGGATAAACTGGTGTTGCTGCTAATGAATGCAATGGTATAAATGGACAATACATGTAGCAGTGAAGTCATACAAATTTTTTTAACTGTGAATATAAAGTTTAGTTCCTCTAAAAGTCAACACCTATACATTATGTTGGGAGCTGCACTGTTTCTTCACATTTGATAACTGTGATGTCATTTTGAGTTCAGTCATTTAAACACTACACAGCTTTAATGTTCTTGCAAGCCTGACAGGTTTTGCAAGGTCGACCTCAGGATCTGTTGTTCTGCTTTGGTTCCCTGTCCTGAAGACTGACAGTATTTTAGGGATGTGATAGGACATGCAGTACAAAATAAGACACACATTTGAAAACAATGATAATTCATATGTTGAAATCACAGAAAGCCTATCTAATCAAAAATAATGTAGAATATATATTTGACCTTAGTTTCATCACTTACCCAAGCTGTGAAAGAAGGAAAATAAAGTGTTACTGACCTGTAGTTGTACTTTCTCCTAATATAAGCCATGAAGCATAGGAAAAAGAAATGACAAACAGCATAAAGATAAAAAGCCCTATTCACCATTAACAAAGAGGAAAAAAAATAGCTGTAACACCACTTTCAGTTGAATTTCAAAGGAAAAGTTTTAATTTGTCTGGCTTGATAATCTGGTTTTAAAAGGAAAAGGCACTTAATGTTGAACTAAATGTCAAAGGAGTGAATATAAATATATTATATATTTACTTGCCATTATGTTTAAACACAGTAGTCTACAAAAACATCATATTTACATATTTTTTCACTGATCAGCCAAGATATGTTCGCAGTCCAGACTTTGCTGCTTTAGTTTAGAATTGGATGTAAACATTGTTTACAAACACTACATCTCAATAGTCACCTCAAAAGCTCAAATGTTTCTATCAAAGTACATCACAGACTAGAAGATCATGATTTACAGTTAGTATTAAAATTTAGTAACATGTCACTGCTACAGGTTGCCACTTCAAACAGCAGCAGGACTAACAGAAGACTGATCTTAGTTCAGATTCCTCTGTATATACATCAGTCACTACATGAGTTAAAGCTCCCAATAAAGGATTTATTATTCTAAACCACTTTACTGGTCGATGAGACCTTAATTAAACCTGAGTGCAGTGTGAACAGGCTGAGAGAAGTTGTATTTGGACTATTAATGAAACTACTGAATTCTAGTGACTGTTAACAACATCAGCCTTGCAGCTCCTGCAATAAACTAAAGAAGCAAAAGCTGAATTTTAAATATGTCTTGGCTGATAATAAATGAATCATTGACTAGTTGTTGTCCCTGATAAAAGCATTTGATTTGTAGTATTGCTTACACATGGAGTTTCGGTACAGAATAAGAATAAAATACAATCATTTGAAGACATGGTCACGGGGCCATTTTTTGTGATCTTATGTAATATCTTGATTTGGCAAAAACAGTGTGGGTGTGACATTAAATATTCTCAAAAATACTTGGTGTAACACTGCATGGGGACATCACGCAGTGTGTTAGAAAACCAAGTGCAGCTTATTGAACTGGATACAGAAACCTAATTAAGAGAACTGGCACTCAAAGGTGAGACATAGTAGACGTTTTCTAGCTCTAATGCATAGTCTTTACCTGATCTGAACAATAGTTTAGTCGTGATTCTATTGCTAAACATTGCAATTTTATCATAAGCAGTGAATCATAAGGAATATAGTATTTCAACTAAAACACTGGTTGATTCAACAATGATTTAAGAAAACCCAAAGAACACTCATCTTAAACTATGACTGGTCAGGATGGTCACAGTACACAGTAAAGAACCTTGTGATTCATTGTAGTACTCAAGTGCATATTGCATTTTTATGCAAGATTACTTATTTATTATTTAAAAATATTCTTCTTTCTAGAATGTTATGAAGGAAATACAAGCTTATATTTGTATAATATTTTATATAAGCTTATACAGTAGGGAAAAAGTATTTGGTCAGCCACTGATTGTGCAAGTTCTCCTACTTAGAAAGATGAGAGAGGTCTGTAATTTTCATCATAGGTACACTTCAACTATGAGAGACAAATGAGGAAAAAAAATCCAGGAAATCACATTGTTGGATTTTTAAAGAATTTATTTGTAAATTATGGTGGAAAATAAGTATTTGGTCAATAACAAAAGTTCAACTCAATACTTTGTAACATGGCAATGACAGAGGCTTAACGTTTCCTGTAAGTCTTCACCAGGTTTGCACACACTGTAGCTGGTATTTTGGCTCATTCCTCCATGCAAATCTCCTCTACAGCAGTGATGTTGTCTAGGCCACTCCAGAACCTTTACGGAGCCACTCCTTTGTTGCCCGAGCAGTGTATTTGGGATAATTTTCATGCTGGAAGGCCCAGCCACATTTCATGTTCCATGCTCTTACAGATGGAAGGAGGTTTTGGCTTAACATCTCACGATACATGGCCCCATTCATTCTTCCCTTAACATGGATCAGTTGTGCTGTCCTCTTTGCAGAAAAACAGCCCCAAAGCATGATGTTTCCACCCCCATAATTAACAGTAGGTATGGTGTTCTTGAGATGCAACTCAGCATTCTTTTTCCTTCAAACATGGCGAGTGGACTTGGGTACCAAAAAGCTCTATTTTTGTCTCATCTGACCACACAACCTTCTCCCATGCCTCCTCTGGTCATTGGCAAACTTGAAATGGGCCTGGACATGTGCTGGCATGAGCAGGGGGACCATGATTTTGAATCATGATGGCATAGTGTGTTACTAATGGTTCTCTTTGAGACTGTGGTCCCAGCTCTCTTCAGGTCATTGATCAAGTCCTCCTGTATAGTTCGGGGCTGACTTCTGACCTTTCTCAGAATCATCCTTACCTCATGAAGTGAGATCTTGCATGGAGCCCCAGACAGTCATCTTGTGTTTCTTCCAGTTTCTAATAATTGTGCCAACAGTTGTTGCCTTCTCACTAAGCTGCTTGCTTATTGTCCTGTATCCCATCCCAGCCTTGAGCAAGTCTAATATTTTGTCCCAGTTGTCCTTAGAAAGCTCTTTGAAGTGTGATTGATTTAGAGTGTGGATAGTTGCCTTTTATAGACATAAGTTCAAAAAGGTGCAATTAATACAAGTAATTAGTGCAGAATAGGAGGGCTTCTTAAAGAATAACTTACAGGTTTGTAAAAGCCAGAATTCTCGCTGGTTTTTTATTGACCAAATACTTATTTTCCACCAAAATTTACAAATATATTTTTTAAAAATCCTACAATGTGATTTTCCTGGATTTTTTTTTCTCATTTGTCTCTCACATTTGAAGTGTACCTATGATGAAAATTACAGACCTCTCTCGTCTTTCTAAGTAGGAGAAATTGCACAATCAGTGGCTGACCAAATATTTTTTCCCCCCACTGTACACAGGATAGGAACAAACGTAGAGTTAATATATGATATAACACAGCTGTGGAAAATAATCCTTTGGTTGAGTAAAAAAATTAAAAATTAAAAATTACGTTTTTAGATCCGTTTCACCAAAATATGTACTGGTAGCATGACATGCAGTATGGCGTATTGTAGACTATTGGATATATGTAGAGTACTATTATTGGACAGTAACCTAGAAACAAATCAAATGACTCCAGTCGAATAAAGTTATGCCTTGAGAATGGCACACTGGTACACTAAATTATTTGTACAAATGATTTCTCATCATGCCTGGACCATTGTGAATCATATGGTATTTCTGTCAGTGGAACTATTTTTCATGAACTTGATGACTCAGAGACTGACTTGCTCCCTGCTGACTGTCTGGACAGAGACATGAACCACATTCATTTCTCTTCCTCATGATGTCTCCTCAAGGACTCGATGACACAGAAAAAGAACAAAGAGATCTCATAATGAACTGACCTCATGAATTCACATCTCTGTACCATTTTTATTGACAAATTTGTTCATGTGAACATCTCCCAGCAAGAAATCAAAGTTTATGAGACTTCACTTACGTGTTATTGAGGATCTGTAGCCGCTCGCCCTTCTTAAACGTGAGGTCTGCAGATGTCCGAGATTCGTAATCATACAATGCCACAAATGTAGTGACACCTGTAAGAATGGAAGAGCTTTGGTTAAAGCTTCCCAAAGAAGGCTAATGCAAGAACAAGCTGGGTGTCAAGAACAGTCCTGAATTAATAAAGTTAAACATGCCGATTATCCCAGACATTCAACGCGTTTTCACCACTGGCACCAAGATCCATTGGAATGGAACTCATCTACTTTGTTCCTCAGAGATGGAACCAAACTTATTAAAAAGTCTCACTTTCTGCTTTAAGTCTCCTGTCTTACCAAATTGTCTTCTCACTCTTCGCTTGACTGGTTTGGATGAATCACTAAGCTTACCGGTATCAAAAGGATGAGATATTAACTGATATACTCCCCAAGGTGTTGTTAGGACTCAGAGAACTGACTTCTAAACTCAGAAGTGTCTTTCTTGGATAAACACACCACAACAGCATGTGGGAGAAAATCTAAGTCAAACTTTTAGATAAACAATCCAGCAGCTCCAAGAGGAGGAAAACAGATGAATTCATTATAAATCATGAAAAGATATCCCTAAAAAGAGAAGATCCTTTAAAAAATTCTTAAATCCTTAAAAAAGAAGCTTTGTAGATCCAATCCAAACAGGAGGCTACAAAGAACAAACAAATAAACAAACAAATAGCCCAACCAGCTCAATACACGAGCAGCTCTCAGAGACTGTGTTAGTCAATCGCTCATAATAATCCATAAAAATGTTATGAAGTCCTGTCAAGAGTTAATAGCCATTAATGGTATGTTAATAAACCTCTATTTCCTGGGGGTCCCGAGTGGCTCAGCAAGCTAAGGCGCTGACACTATGACCAGAGGATCGTGAGTTTGAATCCCAGTCATGCTGCTTGCCATCAACAGCCGGGGCCCAAAAGAGCAAAATTGGCAGTGCTCTCTCTGGGTGGGTAAAGGGGAAAAGGGGTGGTGGCTGTATTGCACGCAACGGAGGAGGCGTGTGCATGTCTTCACCCTCCTAGAGTCAGGGACAATGCAAAGTGATGGGGAGAGCCAGTAATGGTTTGGGTTAATTGGCGACTACCAGATTGGAAAAGGAAGAAAATTGGCAAAAATTATGAATAAAACTTATGATTGCACTCGTGTCTTTCTTGATTTGACATTCAGGCAATGTATGTTCAGTATTGTGTATCTAGGCAACCATACTGACTTTTGTATTTGCCAGCACCTATGTTTGAGGTATCTTCTTGTACTAACTAGCTAGGGATCCTTCCTGGATAAATGGCAAAACACTTCTGTAAGTCACTCTGGATGCTAAATGCCTTTTTGTAAGTCACTCTGCTAAATGCCTTAAATATAAATGTCAATGCAACTTCTAATACATACATACCAGAGGCGATTGCTCTAAGACTGCAAGGGAAGCTCAGCTTCCCCTAAAATGTCAAAAAATAAGTGATCAATAATATACTGTTGTGTGTACATGTCATTGACTAAATATGCGCTACAACGCGCTCAACTTTTGTTTAGAATCAGCTTCTTATCACTGGTAACGACGCGGCTTTCCTCTCACTCATTCCCGCAGCTTCACAGTGCTTTAAACAGGGTGGATGCTCAGCATCCACAGAGTTCAATGGCAAAGCAAAGCGTGCAGCGAAATGAGACGAGTCATTGGATAAATCCTGGGCTTTGTCCCGCCCATCGGACGCACAGCGTCTCAGGGGGTCTATGGGGCAGTGGGCTGGCCTCGGCTGGCCCGGACGCTCAGTCTTCTGCATGATGATTGGATGATCTGTCTGAGGCTGAATCCCTTTTTGATTGACAGCTAAATGAGTGAATCAGTGATCTTTTGGTGTAAACATCCGTGGGAGCATTTTTAAAATTTTCATTCTGTTCTGAGTTGAACCAAAGACTTTCCTAATCCTCTTAGCGGCATTTTCTTTTTAAAAACGACTAGCGACAAATCGAGCTTCTATTTCTGGTGTTTTTTTGTAGCTGCTTGTGTTTGGAGACTGACTTCTATCACTCCTTCTGACTTATATCAAAGTTTCTGGCCAGCGGGTGTTGCTGAGCCTCTACACCGTCACAAAGCATTCACAGGCGGACACACTTCACACTAGCCTCGCGCCAGTCCCAGCTAGCCAGCTAGCAGGTGTAAAGAGCATCTCCTGTTTAAAGCGGCTCAAGTCTTACACCCGCAACACCATGAGCCAAGGCCGTTTAAGCAGCCTAGCTCTGCTGGCCATTGAGAGGACACTAGTCAAGTCCCTGGAAAAGACGCCTTGTTGGTACGACAGGGTCACAGATTATTTTCTTGAAAAGGAATGGAGGGTAGAATTTACGTATAAATAAACCGACACATTTTATGATGTAGCCCGAAATTGAGCTTCCCCTCTTTGAGAGACCAGCATCCACCACTGATACATACATAACATGTGTATATATAAGCAATATGCTTTTGAAATGCAGACATGATTATATTTTTATAATGTGTGTTGTTATTAATTCATCCACATCCTTTTCTTTTTTTCTGAACAGAAATCACTCCTAACTAGCACTGTAATGGTTTTGTGTAATCCGCCATGTTTGTTTACATCTAGTTCTTGAGAAACTCCTATGTTTTGAGGCTCAGAGCCATTGTGGGTTACTTAAAGTGTGTGGTGTGTCAATTCAAGGGTGCCATTATGACTAACAAAGATCAAGGACAAAAAAATCTGCGATTTTTGGTGTGTGGTGTGTCTCGCAATTTCAATATTGTTTATGGTTTTTTAAAGTCCTGTTGTGTGAACCAGGCTTTAGGTGCAGGACAGCATAATGCAGAAATGGCAAATCATAAGAATAAATCTTTGACTCTCCAAAATCTGATGGGGCAGGAGCCAATTTTCTCAATTTGATCAAAGTTGATAAAGGTCAATAACTAAAGCTCACCTCTTTGAGGGGACATGATGCTCCCTGAATGATCCACGCCTCCAAAAAGAGAAAGATCTGCGTTGTTGGTATGATAGGTGTTGTTCCTCTTGTTGGCCCCCACTGCTGGGCTCCTATTTGGTGTTTGTGTCTGAGGGCCAGGACTGCAGTGGTGTCCGCTAGAGGATCCCATACCAATGGTACCATCTAGGCTCAATGATCTCTGGCCTGGTTCTTTTTGCTTACTCTTTGCCGTCCCCATTGCAAGGCCTGAGGAAAATAACAGAAGAAAACTACTTGTATAGACAACCAACTAGAGCTGAAGTGCATGAAATAATGACTACATTTCATAAGATGAGATCATTTTAAAAAAATCACTACAATACAAGGAGCTGTTACAACCAAGCTTTGTTGTGGTCTACCATACACCAGACATTTGCTAAGTTTGGGAGATGTCTATGTAATAGATAATGACATTGGGGTTGAGTAGTGCAGCAATCGTCTTACAAAAGGTATTGTACAATTTAATATACTTTCTTTTACACCGTTTTCAATGACTCTTACATTCATTACTATTCATTTTTATTACTTTTTTTGCAAGCCAAAAGGGTGTTGGGTGGTGGGCATTTGGGGTGAGTGGCTCAACATCATGATATATCATCCATTGACATTGGACGATGGCATTGCCTATTGGCCCAAGTCTACCATCTGCTTCTTCAGATTCAGTTGTATGTGCTAACAATATTGCTTTACTTATAAAACACGTAGTAGCACTCCTATAGAAAACTTATTGATACCAGACATGTAACTAGGAGTCGAATTTTCTGATGAAAAAATTAGGATAATTGATAATCTGCCCTAACACTTCCAGAGGTAACTGCATCTTAGCTGTACAGTGGAACCTCAGTTTTCGTCATTAATCAGCTCTACAGTGCCTAGTGATAACCAAAACAAACAATAACTGAAGCAATATTTCCCCTAAGAAATAATGTAAATCCAATTAATTCGTTCCAGACACTCCAAAAAAAAAAATTGAATAACTATAGTCTTACACTCAGAAAACAATGAGAAATAAATAAAAAGACTAATGAAATTGATAAATGATCTCTGTTTTAGAGCATGCTGGTGTGGTCCAGCCAGCAGCCTTTGTTTTGTACACCCTTTCTCAGTTGCTATTTGTTTTTGAACCTGTTTTCAGGCAGTAGTGTGCCATGTTTTAGTTTGTTTTGAGTGTTATCAAAGTTAAAGCCAGAATAAATGATAAATGCGTGGGTGGATGCTTTGTTTTCGCTAAATTAGTGACATCCACAATAATGGTGACCATCCCTGTTCCAAATATACATGTCCCTGGAGAGTCTACTTCCAACCACAGGTCTGCCACACCTGCTCTAGCTAGATGAATGTTTTCCTACAAACTCGAGTGGCTGGATCAGGCATACCAGCACTGGTGGAGAATGGTGATGGGACCAGTATGTGTTAATAGTGGGTTAGGATAAAATTCTGATAGAAAGTGCATCTCCAGCAGGAGTGTGAATACTTTCATATGTGTTTCTATATCATTTTTAAAATGTTAATTAGATAGTTATCCAAATGTTGTAATCATGTAAAACTGTTTTCGACAAATGCTGGTTCAAGACAACCAGGATTTTCATATTTTCAACATAAAAGCTTTGAAAGTTCATGTGTTTAAAGTCAGAAGAAAGGAAACTTACAGTAATCTACTATTTCCTTGGTACTGAAGGCATAACAACTATAATTCTTTTACACTGGATTTAAATATTTGGAAGTGTATGTAAGCTATGCAAATTCAATGGAAACATCAAAATTGACATGAAAATACCCGTCTTTTGGTATCATCACAGTTTTGGTTGAGGCAGGTGTGCCCCTTCATCGCTAGCCATTCCCGTGTTTTGATGGGGCTGTGCATGTCTTTATGTGGGAAGCATGGTTCTGAAACACACTTGGGAATCCATACAGTTTTGGGCAGTTTATAGCTACATGGCACCAGTCGTTCCAGTTGGCAGGGTTTGTGGTCCCCCTCCATCTTATGGTGATGACAATGAATAATAAGCATCATACTACTGTGGTGTTATTATCACAGCCCTATGAACCCATAAAGATGTGTTATCTAGATACTGTTCTTCTGGAACTATTTGTGGGCCATTAATCATAGTATCTAGTGTGTAAATATCAGTCTGATCATTGGGTGCAATGAGTTTGACTTGCAATTATATCAAGTTTTATTTATTTATATATGGACTCAATGACTGCATTAAAATCATTCTTTTTCATTCAGAAATGCTCTTCTGGTGATGAAAATGTGTAAAATCTGCAAACTATCATATTAAGCTTAATGTACTGAACAGGGACTGTCAAACAAAGACACTGCTATTCTTTGGTGTTGCTGTAAGCCGTGCTGGCTTTGGCTTGTTAATGCAAAAGCTAGCAAAAAGCTAGTGCCACCACTTCAGTTTTGAAATATGCATTATGCATATTATGTAAAATATTTTAATTTTACATAATATGCTTTTTCTGATTTAGAAAATAAAACGATGGTACATAATTATTTCTCCTACGGATGTTGACTCTGTCCTTCACTGCACTCTAAGTGGGACAATACCATCACTTGAGCGGGCATCTGGGATTCCCCTTATGGGAAATACTGAGGACACGTTGATGAGGACTTGTTAAAACCAGTGTTGAGACAGAGGGCAGCGCTCGTCAAATGCAGACATTAATCCACGTGATCATTGTCATCACTGCTGAACAAAAGCATGGTGGAACTATTACAGTTTAGAGCCATTTTGCTGCTTTTATCACTTAACCATAAGATCCTGAAGAAGCACTTGAGCTGAATATGAGGTGAAAAAAAGTTGAAGGTGAACAGCACTTCAGAACGCAGCTGCAATGTTGCTGGAAAGCAAGCTATATATGCAAGAAAGCATCAAATAACACTGCTGAAGCAGTTCTGGTATTGTTTAGACCTCTTTCTAGTGTATTACAGGTCAAAAAGCTAAAGTTAGGTCTTTACAGTCACATTACTTCAATCTTTCATACTTCCATTTTTCATTGCTATTCATGTTTAATCACTGAATAGAATGATCATGTCTTGTGTTATGTATTAGGGGGAATATTCCTAATACAGTGGTATCCCTACTTACGAGTTTAATCCGTGCAGGAGCCGAGCTCGTTAGCTGGTTTGCTCGTTAGCTGGATGCATTTCCCCCATAAGAATACATGTAAAACTGATTAATCCGTGTCAGCCGGCCAATATACAGTATACTTTAATATGCTAAATAATGTGTTTATATGGGTTTTTAAAACATAAACGAGACGACGACGGTGTTTTTGGTTACACTTATCATATGAAAAGTAAAAATAAAATGTATCTAACTTTCTTGTTCACTACCTTTTGCTGTCTTTGTGTCACTTTCACTAGCACTTTCACTTTCACTGGACAGCGGTCAAAGGTAATGACTGACCTCTTCTTCTACGCTAGCATCTAGGGGATGCTACGACCGCAGCGCCCCTAGTGGTTGGCATACTTGAACTAATTTACGCTACTCATTACTTGGAATTTTATTCGTTACCTGAAACAAAAATATTCAGAGATCTCGACTCGTTACCCGGAATACTCGTATGTAGGGTTACCACTGTAAACCTAAATTTAAGGAAATACATATCTCTATGCAGATTTTTCAGTTTTAAGTGATGTATCTAATGAAATCAATCATACAGTGCCTATTGAACCTCATATAGCTGACAAAGTTTTTATCCCAGCATCCTCAGGAGGACTATCTATACCTGCACTCTGGACAGTTTTCTAACTGGTTGAATGGTACAGAAACAGTCCCATTCTCAAACTGAAAGAGGGTGGCCCATAAATGACTGAAGTTCAGCTCCCAAACCTCCTGGAATTATACACCAGCTGCTGCCTGAGAAAGACCAGGAGGATTATAAAGGACTCCACCCACCCAAGCCACTATCTATTCTCTCAGCAGAAGGTGGTACAAAAGCATCAAGTCCAGAATCATCCGGTTGTCAGGCTTCTCCTTCAGGACATTAGGCTGCTGAATAAGCCAGTAGCACTGTGGAATGGGTCCATGGTCTATCACTCTTACCTGAATGTTCACACAGTATAGTACACTTCTTGTGGCTTCAGTACTTGTGCTAACACTAATGTTTAAAATCGTATCTAAGTCTCATCATAAACAAATAACTTGCAGAAGACATTTTAGACTAGTTTTGCCACATACACTCATTTGATTACATTGCAATTTGTGATTCAGCCTGAAGAACGTTCAGCTCCTAACCTGATGCACCACCAACAGGGAGAACTCGACGAAAAAAAAAACTAGTAAACAAATTATGCAACACTCAATCTTCAGTAGGTCATATTTCTAGGATATTTGTGTTTGCACCTGGCACAGCAGTGAAATTGAGCTCTTATGAATATCTGCTACCTCACTTAAATGCTCTTAATAAAAAGAATGATCACTACACATTAACTGAAAATATTATATTGCTGTCCGTTACATATCACAAACATACCTTGCTATGTGTTAAAAAGAAAATCATGAACCCTTGTTGTGACAATTAAAAAATTACCTACTTTACAATTCAATACTTTCATAATTTGCATTATTTATTCATTTACATTAGCCACTATCTGAATGCTGAACACCAGGATGCTCAAAGCACAAACTAGTTAGTTAGAAGTCTGGATTGTATATGAGCATATCCACAGTACTGGGAATTAATTCTTATGGTTTCCATGTAACTTAAGCAATTTATTATTAATTCTATTTAGTGGATATAACTGATGGTATAAATTGCATTAAGTGAACACATTTTATCATATTCTGTAATGTTAGAAGTTCATTCATTTTCACACCCGCTTAATCCTTATCAGGGTCGCGGTTAGTCCCCTACCCCCTCACTGGGCAGGGCATTACATTAGTCAACTAAGCCCAGGACAGGGCGCCAGTCCATCGCTGGGTGACACACACACACACACACACAATTTTAGAGTACCCTATTTACCTGACCTCCATGTTTTTGGACTGTGGGAGGAAACCGGAGTCCCCGGAGGAAACCCACGCAGACACAGGGAGAACATGGAAACTCCGCTCAGATGGGGAATCGAACCCAAGACCCCAGCGCTGAGAGGCGAACGTGCTAACCACTAAGCCACCGCGCCGCCCACGTTAGAAGTTTTGTTTTCTAAATCATTGTATATATTTGTTGTTGAATTGGGTAATTTTTTATATTGCGTAAGTTACTGTTTTCATTTAACAGGCACATGTCAAAAATTTGTATGGTGGACCGTCAGGAATGAGGTTTATGCCCAAAGTAGATTTGTGTCATACAGAGGTTTGTGCATAACGATAAAACTAATGTTTTTAATAAACCAGCAACTTTATGTACAATGGAAACCATGTAACTAACAGAATCTAAAGCATCGACTTGATTCTTGGCCAATTTTTGAAAAAAATTTAAAACAATAGGAGAGATCTGATTTTGTAGTGTCAAATTTAGCTTATTGGACATGTTCGCACATTTTGTGACAAGTTTAATTTTGATGTTCCATGTCCCCGAACTGTTTCCCAGGACTGTGGATGTGCTCATATGAGTACTGCATTGTGTCTGTTATAAAGAGGGAAAAGAGCAGCAACTAATGCTAAAACTGATGTGTTCACCGTTTCATAAGAAATGTAGACAAACTGGAATTAACCACACCTTACCACTAAAAAATTATGAACACTGGAGGACAAGCACAACACGCTCCCACAGTCAAAGTAATTATGGGTAATGACAAAAAACCCACTATTTACAAAACTGTAACTTGTACAGTTATATGAATTATGATAATTTACCCATTCCCGTGTCTTTTAAAGCAATGGTTTGCAGAAAAATCATATTCACACAATCTACTACTTACCTCAGATCAGCCAAAGCAGGTAAGGACACCAAACTTGACTTCTTTAGTGTATAACTACAGTTGCAAGGCTAACAATGGTAACTCAATAGTCACCTAAATAGCTCAGTCATTTCCATCAAAATACACCAACACATTTTCAGATCTTAATTAAGACTAGTCAGTGTAGTATGGCATAATACGGCTTACTGGAAACTTAAAAAATAACAAAAACTCATGTAACTGAATGCGGCACAACTTAAGACAGCTGTCTAAGGAAGGAATCTGCTCCAATCTGATCCATCTGGTCAGTCTTCTATCAGCCCAGCTGCTATTTTAAGTGTGTGCCTGTAGCAGTGAAGTTTTTAAAGCTCACAGTAAGTCATACCGTGTCCTAAACTACACCAAGTCAAATGTAGTTTGAGTGGCATGTTCTAGCATCTGTTAGCTTCCAAAGCTCTAAAGTAAAGAACTACAAACATATCTTGATTGATAAGTGGAAAAACATGTCAATGTGATTTCTGAGTGAGCCGTTCCATTAAGAGTGTTCTGTTGAGAGTTGATGCAAATCAGTGTCATACATCAAAAATGAACTTTAGTAAGAAAGCAACTGGATTACTAGTTATGATACTTGGGCAGCCATGGCTTGGTGGTTAGGGAGGTCGCAGGTTTGATCCCTGGGCAGTTCATGATTGAAGTGTGATTCAGCAAGGCACCTAACTCCCAACTGCTGCCATGGATAGTGCTGCTCACCAGTTTGGGGACATGTTCTCACAGCCTAGTGTGTTCACTAGTGTGTGCATTTCACTGCATGGATGGGTTAAATGCGGAGGTCAAATTCTGTTGTGTGAAATCAAATTGGTCTAATCTAATCTATTTATTATCTATTTGAAGGCTACTGATACACAGGCGATGTTTATGCCATACAGTGCCCACTATTTCCTCAACAAAAGAATAAAACTTGACATACATTATTTTATCTGTATTTGTAGGCCTGAAGCAGTTGAGAAAATAGTAAAATAGATAAAAGGAAATGTAAACTGTGTGGAAAACAGTCATTTTTGGAATGCAGATTACACACTCCCAACAAGTCTTAACTTCTCCTCCACACACCCAACAGGCAATGAATGGAGGCCTGTTGGTGGGTGTTGTCAGTGACATCTGTTGTAATATGACTAAAGCTGGGTCGCCCAAAAGGTGCAGGCCTGCACTCCAGCCACAAACTCCAAATGAGCAGCAACTGCCACTAATGGGCCTGTAAAAACAGTGGTCTGGTTGAAACGTCAGCTCCAAACCTTTCCATGATTATGATGAGGTGCTTACTTTGCTACAGGAGAAGCTGCTGATTCAGACTAGAGTTGAAGGAGGACTTGGAGAGATCTTTTGTTTAAGAACTGATGACATTTTCATGTACAGTTTTGTGTCCTCAATAGCACCAAAAATCTCATTCAAATTTAATCTACATAGAAAAAGTCTGTTCAAGACATAAAGAGACTTCTCAGCATTAGCCTCTCTTTTTGCAGCATCTACTACATCAACTATCATCATTTAGCACAGGTAATAATTTACACACATTGCCCTGTACTTAGAAAACCTGCTGACTCTACTCACAACAGAAGCCAATGGGCAGTTGCTGAAATCTCCAAGTAAATATTTATGAAAATGTATTTCTATTTTATTGTATTACAGCGCATAGACCAGTTAGGTAGAAAAATACTGGAGTAGAGTGGAACTTAATTTATTGTTTGCTCTGGTTATTGTACAATTTGGTTATCAACTTTTTTTTCTGTGCAATTTTGTCCCAGTTATCGTTCATCCGCTCAGTTTTCATCAGCATGCCCACATGACTCACTGCTAATTACACGAAGAAAAAAAACATCCACACCGGCGTTCATCACTCACCCACGCGTTCGTCTTTCATTCTGGATTTGTTTCTTATTGATAAAGCTCAAAACAAACTAAAACGTCACACCTGGACCACTATGGCACACTCTAAAATGGAACGTAAACCGGTATTGTTCATTTATCCATTTCATTAGTTTTTTGTATTTATTTATCATTGTTTTCTGTATGTAAAACTAGTTATTCTATATAAAATGTATTTTTTGTTAATATTTTGGAGTGTCTGGAATGGATTCATTAGATTGACGTGATTTCTTATGGGAAATATTGCTTCAGTTATTGTTCACTTCAGTATCATCAAGCACTTTTGAAGAGATGAATGACAAAAATCAAGATTCCAATGTATACCATTAAAGCAAACCACAAAATCTAAATTTAATCAAATAAATCCTGAAAACATGCCTGCATTAAAAAAGAAAGTTATTATATTTTACTAAATCTGAGCTAAGCCCCAAACTCAAAATAAAAGATATCTGGACATGTCACTATATTATATATCATATATTCACAACCACCAGCGAGACAAACCTTAACCTATATGAGCAGAACTCGATTGCAAAACTACTTTCCATCTGTTACTCAATAATTTAATTCACCTGAACTTTGCTTTTATTGAAGATTACTCTTTGTAGAAATACAAAATGACTATCCTCAGTTAGCTGTGGCAGGAGAGTCTTGGAAAGGTATTCAAAGAGCTTCCCTGAATGGTGCTGATGCAATATCTGGTTTAGTGACAAGAAATCACCCGAGCTGGGAAATAAATGTCTTTGTGAACAGGCCTAGTGCACCAGCTAGGAATGTGATGGCTATATGATGCATCATCTGTTAGTTTCTTGGCAGTCTCTAAAACAACAGTGCTACACTTTTATATCAATCCATGACATAAAATGTGCCACACTTCTGCCGAGATACTTTTACAAAAGACAAGCCCTACAGAACTTATCCTTACATAACATCTATAAAAGGATCTTACACATGAAAGACCCAAGGGTTTATTAAATTGCACTGAATTTGGGTGATCACTAATGTCGGTGTTGCAAATGTAGGTCTAGAAGCAGAGGAGGGCTGGATATTGCCTACATAAAGTTCATTATATTCTCCATCATGTAAAGCCATCTTCATTAGATTAGATTAGACTTTTGCCAATGTGATTGCGTACAAAGAATTTGATCTCCACATTTAACCCATCCATGCTATGAAACCCACAAACTAGTGAACACACCATGCTGTGAGAACATGTGCATGAACATGTGCCATACCACAGCACTGGGAAGCAACTGGGAGTTAGGTACCTTGATCAAGGGCACTTCAATCATGATCAAACCAGCGACCTTCCACTCATAAGACTAGATCCCTAACCACCAGGCCACAGCTGCCCCAATCATTTATTATATTCCAGCATTTATCATCCTAACTTCTAGATTCTGTACTTGTTTTATACCAAATATTTATATCTGAAGCTGATGTTGTTGGATGTGATGAAGTTGGCGATTCATTAATTTAATTAACAAATGTTTAAATTACACAACAAATTTGAGTGTCAATGCAATTCTTCTGTTTTAAAGAATACTAACATAGATAAAAGGCATTTTAATTTACTTTTGCTTTCCACAAGCTCCTCCAGTGAACATAATGCAGAAGGCTGTGAAAACTCCACCCATACCACTAAGCTAGTAATGTACTAAAGCCTTCCATTAAAGCCAGCCCCATGTGTGAAATAACTAAATTATACAGATTTATGGCTTACACATATTTTTGAATGCAGAATTGCACAAAAGTGTTCTAGAAATTTTGCACAAATGTTTTTCAATGAAAATTAACAGCCACCCACTGGCCTGTAGTATACGTTTTAAGTGTGTTTGAGAAATGCATCATAGTTTTAACCTCCGATAACTGACCGTACCCTACCAATGCAGCATACAGCCTATAAATTACTTTGTTTTATACCAAATATTTATATCTGAAGCTGATGCCCTGTTGGCAATTCATTATTGTAATTAACAAATGTTTAAATTACACAACAAATTTGCTCGTCAATGCAATTCTTCTGTTTTAAAGAATACTAACATAGTTAAAATTAGACTTAAAGCATGAAGAATTACTGATATTTCTCATAACAAAGACAAAAAAAATAAAAATAAAAATCTTAGCAGCCCTCTTCCTCTTTATCCCAACAAAACTGTATGATGTTTACAGTATCAATGTTAGTACAATAGTAGTGGCAGTACAGGACCATGCATAGAATCCACAATAGTGACATATTTTTATGTGATTGTTTTTAGCTTCTAGTGACTTTTTCATAGTTGATCTCCTTTTATTACCATGACATCTGATGCGCTTTGCTTTAAATTTCTATGTCCAGTGACCTTGGATAACTCTAAAGGAGCTTATGGAAAATTTAATGTCAGAACTCGAATGATACCAACATGCATCCAAGATGCTGAATATCACAGTAATGTTAGAAAAGCTGCAAACAAAACAGACTTATTTGAGGTACATGGGTAGTATAACACATGCACACAACTGGCCTAACATTGATGAAATATTCAGTGTTATGTTATTAAATGAATGACTTGCACATTCACAAGCACAACACACACTACAGAGGTCCTAAGATGAGTGTGTATGAGCTGTGTGGTCAGTTATAAGCCTTCAGTGACATGGAGAGGTAAACAAAGCTCGTCTAGTGTGTGCAGTTACGCTTTACAGGATCTGTATGGAAAAAGACAAGCAGCCATGTGTGGGCACTTATAGCTGATACCTCAGATAGTGTTTAATGGGCAGTGGTGAAAGACGTGCATTTTAATCACTTGACTCACTGGGTGCAGAAACCGTGATTTATTCGTGTGCAAGAGCAAGTATAGAGTAGTACTGAGTCAGCGTGAGTAACGTTACAACCCGAAAAACAGCCCGTTTCTTGTGTGCAGCGCTACTCACCTCAACAGCGTCAATGACTTGTTTATCAGGCTATTGTAGAGGGAACACTGAGCCGGTTAAATCTCCCCAAATCAGGTCAAAATCAGCGAGAAATCCCATTTAACGAACCCAAGGCGTGTTGTAGGAGGTCATGACGGGGGAATGCCGTTGGGACGCGAGGAGCAGAGGGCACAGCTCAGATTGCGGCTGTAAAATCCGCACAAAATTTAAGGGAGACACGTCCATCCATCCAACATTTCATCCGCTGCTTTCGCCTCCTTATGCGCAAACAACGAGGGCTCAAATACGCAAAGCTGCTGGGCGAGATAACACACACGCTAGACCAAAACAACGGCGATATGCTGAAAGGTCTTTCGGCCGAAATCACGGACGCTCCGCATTGCTGACGAAACGATCAGGCACAAGTGTGATAGGAGGGGATTGGAGCTTCTGCCGTAACCTGATCGCGTTGTGAATGGGATTGAGCGTAGCGTCTGTTCGCGGGTGCGCTCCATTCCAATGCAGGCTTCTGCTCTACGCCATACGCACTACAAAGTACGCATCTCTCTTTACACCAAGGATATAATTTCGGTTTTCGTCATTGATGTCTAATGATAACCAAAAAGATGGATGCCTGAAGCAATATTTCCCATAAAAATAATGTAAATCCAATTAATCTGTTCCAGACACTCCAAAATATTAACAAAAATGCATTTTTATATAGAATAACTATAGTTTTATATACAGAAAACAATAAGAAACAAATACAAAAGTCTAATAAAATGGATAAATGCACAGGCATCATGGTAATTATGTGTGAAGGGGACTTGTCTCCCTCACATAAAAAAAAAATGGTTTGGACCTCCTACATTTACCATAAAATATTAGTTCACTGGGCGCTTTATCTATTTCTTCAGGAAAAAAAATCCACTCCACTTGATTAATAGGCGAATACTAATACCACTAAAAATCCACTCCGGGTTTTTCTAGTTACCACACCACATGCTCTGTAAACCACAGAGTGAATGGTTAGTGAAGGCTGCTCAACACTGAATGAGGTAACGTCAGTCCAGTTGACATCTAACAATGTTTGCTAAAACCTTTTAAAACATTTTTTACCCTGCCTCAAAATTAGCCCTAGGCTATGTTAAATTACTGCTCAACTAAACAATGAAACAATGAGGGAGCTACTTTATTTTTCTTTAATTAACAGTAAGCTAGTATAGATTGGTATTTTTGGATAACGATTAATGGTTTGCAATATCTGATTCCTCCCCAGACACAATGGGCATTAGGAGATTCTTTACAAAGAAGCAGAAAGTAAGTCAAAATTTCCCCACAGGACTGTGTTTTTTCCTATGGACAGTTAGTGCAGTTAGCTGGCTAGTCAATGTTATATGATACATCAGCTAGCTTAATGTTAGCCATCCCTTCACCCAAATTCAGTGATGACAAAATCCATCATTGAGTTGTTTTGACAACCGTACTGTAATGCCAAGAATGAGGCCAAGTCCATTAACTTATTTCAGGTGGTAATTCATCTTTCTTGACATAGGAGCCTGACACTGAGAGTGAATCAGAGGTAGTGAGTCAGAGGCAGGTCAGCATGTAGGGACAGTGGAGAGAGTGCTGTCACTGAGGTGAGTGATGAAGGGTGCTGGGCAATTGTGAATGAAATCTAAAATGTAGACTCAAATCAGTATTTATTTTGAGTGCATTCTAGTCAGTTGTGTGATCTTCATGAAATATACATTCCTGGTTTAAAGGTATAATCTACAGCATGCTTAAACTGAACTTTATTTTATTTTGGCCAGTAAAAAATAATAGGCTTATTTAATTTTAACTTTCATTTCTAGGAGCAAAATTGGGAAAATCAGGGTATGAGGTGAAGGAAGAGTGGAAAGGAAAATAATGTGAATTGTCCAAGTGAATTGTGAAGGGAATGGTTAGTGGAACCATGGTAGGAAGGAACCTGTAAAGCTATTTTTTAATAGTATGTAATAATTACATGCAGGTTGACAGCTGACAAAAAGTTATGTTTTATGTCATCATTGCTTGGCACAGTGTGATTTTGTGTTATGGGGGTTACATGATGCCATGTCATTTTTTGTTATGAGTAGGCCACATTGTCACATTAATTTCATTATATTAGCCATAGCAGTGAATTTAAAAACAGGATGATGCATATATGAACTTGTTGAAAAAGTCTGTCTCTAAAATATTGAATCATGTTTACTTATATAGGTAAAAGTAGATATTTAACAACCTGTTAAAATACACTGGTAGATGCCATTTCCGGCATTCTTCATTCCGAATTTTTGGGGAACGACCCACAGAACCCCCCCCCATCCCCACCATCAGCCTGTGCCTCCCACATTACAAATGCTTCTGAGGCCTCTGAATAAATTTTATGCAGAATCAAAAAAACATTTTACATCACTCTTACGTGTTCACAATCTGTTTTAGAGCGTGCTGGTGTGGTCCAGCCCGCAGCCTTTGTTTTGTACACCTGTTCTGTGGGTTTTTGGCCTACGCTTACTTATTGTGGAGATGACGTTCACATGAATTTGGCGAACAATGTGATGTAATTGTGGAGAAAACAAACAACTGCGGATGCAGGGGCTTAGTTTTTTGTATTGTGACACCACGTGATAACGCCTGTAAATGGTCTTTAAAAAAGTTGTGTGCCATGAAAACAAACATTTGTTACACTTTTTAAAATTTTGAATATATTATTGTATTTTTCAAAGTTCAAACTAAATACCTGAACTTTCTGTTTAAATTCTTTTTTAAAAATGAGCAAAACTTATTCCTGATTTGGCTCCATAATATGTACAATATATAGAAAATATCTACAAAGTGCTGCCAACAAAGTAATCTGTACTACACTATATTGTACACAGTAGTAGTAGTAGTAATAATAATAATATTAATAATAATAATAATAATTTTGCATTTTTAATTTTACAGTGTTATTAGTAGGCAAACATAACACACAAACTTTTATACTGTGGTGAAAATAAGTATTTGATACACTGCCGATTTTGCAAGTTTTCCCATCTACAAAGAATGGAGAGGTCTGTAATTTTTATCATGGGTACACTTCAACTGTGAGAGACAGAATCTAAAAAAATCACATTACAGGATTTTTAAATAATTATTTTTTATGAAGCATTTTTGCCAAACAATGTGGTAAATGTGATATTGCATTTGCTGGGAACATAAGGACAGAACCTCAAAATTCTGGTTCTGCTTGTCACAAACAGATTGATGTCTTTATTTTTATTCTGAACCTGGAAAAAACACAAACTGATTCTAAATGCCATAATGCTCTCATAACATTTGTTAGATATCCTACATAACACACGTTTTTATTTTTTCTCAATTGTAAAACACTACAGTCAGTCAGAAATAAATAACAAACTGGACATAACCAGAGAAAAATCTACAACAGTTCATTCATGCATTCAATAAAAAATTGTCCAGCAAAATCCATGCACAGATTTTCACTTACACGTTAGATGTATTTATGACATTTGCCAATGCATAGGTGAGCATACCTGTGCCCTTTTCCCAAAGTAATATCATATATACTCACTATTTAATATCAGATCATTTTATTTATTCCCTTGACGTAGCACATGATATAAATAGACAGATTAAAAGACAAATAAAAAGCACATAAGAATGAATAGTCATATGAAGTGTTACACTTCAGTTTCCTCAAATTTCTTTACAAATAACCTTTGACTGCATCACTAAAATTGTTACAATACATGGGTATCAGGTAGCACTTGCAACTTGATTACCATCAATAATTACTTCTTTCCTTCACTGGGGCATAATTGTGTCAAGGGAATAAAACATGACAGTGAATGAAACAAAAATGAACTCTTTAACAGCTTATCACTGTATTTAACATGACATGAATATGACATTTAAAAGGAAAATATTTGAAACATTGTCAGTGCCGTTGCTTTACATGCTTCAAGTTTTTTTTTCTCAGCCATCTGTAGTTGTGCATTGTTATACTAGAATTTAAACTAAATTAAACTAAAACTGCAGAAACACTGGAGTACAGTACAAAAATGAAAAAAGAGCTTTGCCTAGACAATATATAAGCTGAAGAGGTTTTCTATTTTTAATAGACAAGGTAATGTTTAATGTATGAGATTGCAGAGGTATAGAGTTAACTGACATTAGACTATATTATTCTTTTAAGAGCATATATCTGAATGTAGACCTAAATATTCAGGCTACAGACTTAAAGACTTTCTGTGGAAAACCCAATATCCACAGTTAACCATTAAAGCTTTACTACAATCATAAGGAACTGCAGGGTCACACCAGTTATGGAATAATATAGTTATTTTAATGCCACAATTGGCAAAACACCATCACAGTTATATCAGGGCTAGCTCTTAGTTTACTAACACAGCTCTACAAAAATCCTTTTACTAGATGTATTTTTTATTTATATATTTGTTTATTTATTCTGAAATCATCTGTTACAGAAATGTTGCTTTAGGGATTAAATGCAATCCTTCTCACATTTTTTGGAAATTTAATAAGTTCTCTATTAAGGCACTTATATCCAAAAATACCTACTAAATCAATAAACCACGAAGCGCAATTCCTATGGTAGTGGTTTAATAAAACTGCTGCACTCTGCATTTTCATGTACACAGGCTTCTGATTAAGTATACAAAATACAACCGTTGTCAGTATATGAACTTTCCATATATTAACATAGTCCTTTGGTCAGTCAGTGTTTCTGAACATTTGGGACAAGCATGAGTGAGTGAAATGAACTACACAGAATTTATTGCTAAACGTTGGATTTAAAAATATTAGATGTGATGTTTTTGTTTAAATTCTAGCAGTATGTTATAGATGTTACTTAGGTGTGTTTATGTCTGTATATGGGACTGTTAGTAATGGATTCTAGGCACAACATCTTGGATCTTTAGCATGTTTATATGCCTCAAACTGTTCATGTCAAGTCTGTAGATACTGAAGCATTGGAGGAAGGTAGTTCCAGGACATTATGATGTGTCATCAATCCAGTGGGTTGCCCACTCTTTTTTGTGTAAAATGATAGTCTTTTTGTCTTGGAACTGAGAGCGTTCTTGCCGTGGTATCTTCACAGCATGGTACTGAGGCACTTTGTCTTTATACTGGGCCCTCTGGAAGAAACCACACTGAGAGAGACACAAAAAGAAGAGAGAAAATGAAAAAGTTAAAAGTAAAAATACAAACCGGATTCCAAAAAAGTTGGGACACTAAACAAATTGTGAATAAAAACTGAATGCAATGATATGGAGGTGCCAACATCTAATATTT
>BRDA01001721.1:111645-138388 GCA_036984385.1 Crenuchus spilurus
AAATATTGACATTTGCCATCTCCACATCATTGCATTCAGTTTTTATTCACAATTTGTTTAGTGTCACAACTTTTTTGGAATCCGGTTTGTAAAAGCAAAACATCAAACTAAGTGGAGAATACTGGTGGATTTGAAAATCTGAATGGTGTAATGGTTAAGGTATTTATATAAATATATTTGTATTAATATTTTATAATCATTCAGGTTACAGTTTTCTCTTTATCTCATGCATTCAAAATCAAGCAGGGTTATTCACACCAAAACAATGCACTACAGAATTCTTTTTTACCCAAATACTTTCTGTAATCATCATCATATGAACTCTTGTTTCCAGTTTCCTCCCAGAGTCCAAAAACATGGAGTTCAGGTGAATTAGTTACTCTAAATTGCCCTGGTTTGAGTGTGTGTATGTCTGTTTGTGTGTGTGGTCAGCGATGGTTTGGCACCCTGTCCTGGCTAAAGCCAGAATAGTTGAACATGCTGCCAGGCACCCAGTGAAGCAGTAGGGGGCCTCACCAGTTAAGAAGATAGATGGATAGATGGATGAACTCTCTGTATACTAACAGAGTTGACTGATATTGCATTAAGAAGAATTAGCTAATTTAGAATTTGCTAATTATTATACAAAATGCTTTACATATAAAGTGGGCAGGTGCTCGTTTCCATGCAACAGAAGCTGATTCATCACTTATTCCTCAAATTGCAGCTTATTTGAACAAGGCTGTTGTGCGGTTCCATGCTAACTAAACTAAACTTTTTATAAGTTACTATAAATCAAAGATAGATAATTTAACTATTAGAAAAACATGAATCTGTACAAATAGTAAATAAATTAGCTATTGTTTCAACAGGAATGTGGGAAAAAATGTTCTATGCAACATTTGCAATTATATTTGATAAATGAGGCCATATGTGTAGACTGAGCTCACAAACAACAGAACACAAAGAAAGTACAAAGAATCACTGGATATAACATGCTACATTTTAATGCTGCTTTACCGCTTGAGGGGAGGAGGAGGAGAATGCAGAATGAATGGGAGAGCCCTACTGGAGTTCAGTGGCTTGCTTTTCAGCATCAGAGGGCTGAAGCTGGAGGTGAGCACGGTAAAACTCTGTCTCATACTGAGGACGCTTCTCTGTACGCTTGAAAAAGCCACACTACCCCACCACCAGGAAAATGTCCAGCATAAGTGAAATGTACAGCAAATGTACAGCAGCATGAGAAATAAAGATACAGGCAATCATGAGAGAGAAAAAGAGAGAGAATAGAGAGTTAACAAAGAAATAAAGCAAAAGTAAGATGAAGACTAGTAATGAAAAACGAATAGAAAAAAGAGGATATAGATGTCTAATATAAGTATAATATATAGATGGAAATCTACTGTATATTGTTGACCAGAGCACAATCACACAATCACACTTTTATAAAATATCCCTACCTTCCAAAGAATGCAGACCAACAGGGCCAAGACCAGGATGCCAGCCAGTATAGCAATTAGAATAATCCACCATGGGATCCAGTACTGATCTGAGATTCCATGTTCAGGGTAGATCATTACTGTCACCTGATGGAATATGTGCACACATTAGTGTCTGGGTTTGAGAATGCCTGGACTTGAACTGAACATAGTCAGTTAGGTTATAATTCAAGTTAGGCTGAGGTAAGAGAGATCTAATGATACTTGGTCCTGTACTGTACCTGGGCAGCGGTGTCCTTAAGCACTAAATGTTTAATACTGGACTTTACTGTGATGTTGGCTCTGACAAGTAGCTCTAGTGCACTTGCTGAGGAAAATTCCTGAGAAAAGAGGAAAGAGAGAAAAAGAAAAAAAAGATTAGATAAACTTTATTAATACTGAAGGAATTTGCAGTGTCACAGCAGCCTCAACATAAAATCACACAACCAATTAAGAGGTATCACTACACCACGCTTATTGATTGCTGCATTAACTTGCAGTGTAATTGTTACTCTGACAAATAAATACAAAATATATCAGCCTTTAATATTCACTTTATTCTTAAGTGTTGTGGAAATGTGCACTACTGCCTCACTGAGTAAGTGACTACATTTAGAGGAGAATAACAAAAATATTTTGCAGCATTTTAAAAAACTATCTACAAAATAAAAAGATATTTTTTTCACCCTGGTTATTGGTTATCATACAATTCGGTTATCATCAACTTTTTTGGGGAAAATTTTTCCACCCATCCACTCACGTGTTCACCATTCATTCTGACATTGTTTCTCGTTGATAACTCAAAATAAACTAAAACACGTCACACTTAAGCGACGGCATGCCGCACTACCATTTGAAAATGGGTGAGAACCCTGAGAACAGGTCTACAAAAATAACTGCATGACCAATCAAACTGACCAATTTTATGTAATCAATTCACTTCTTCCACATTCTATTAAATGTTTCTTTGTGCATGATCAAAGATGAAGACAATCTCTACATTATAAATATTGTCACGGATCACTTCTCCCCCTCTCTCCCTACACCTCCATCGGCTGCACCACCGCATTACAGGTCCTGGGACTCACAGCCAATGATCTATATTACTGGATAGGACACATGTGACTTTTGAACGCGCCAGCATGGAGTCTCCATGTTGTGTGGAAGCAGGGCAAGATCAGAAGGAAAACAGCGTTTATAAACAACGAAAGGGCTGCAATGTTTTGTGTTTTATCGCTTTACTTATTGGAATTCTGTCAGCAGAGACCAGGGGATCACATTCCACAAGTATGTATTCATTTTAAAATGATTTATTAGGTAAAAAGATCAGACAAAAGTTGAACAAATTAGTTCTCTTTCAAGGACAGTAAAGACATGCCCACATACATGTATTGATGCTGTATTATGTATAGATCAGTACCTACTACAGGGGTCCTGTGAATGCTTGCAAAGTCTTATAAAGTCTTGTAAACAACCTTGGTCAAAAATAGTGTCTATAATGTCTTATTCTACAGATGGAAGTCTTGCTATTTCTTATATGGAATATTTCTCTTCACAAAGACATTAATTGGCTTGAATACAAGTAGTCAGGTATAATTTAAAGGTGTGAAAACATAGAATTGTATGAATGTTATTAAATGAACTTAAACATTAAAAAACTGCCTTTTAGTTGGAGCAATAACACCAGCAACAAAATACAGGATTTCCATGAAAATTTATTACAAGTATTTCAATACTGTAACATTAAATTAACTCGGATGATAGCATTGAATATTTCTACATTTACATTCTACATTTTATTTATGGAGGTCTCCGTGTTCTTTACTTTGGATTAAGACAGTCGACAGGTTGAAAAAATGTATAATTTGTGTAGAGCCATCGGTCAATAGTCACATCAGCAAGGCAAGAAAACATGGCTATATTTATGTCAATGGCCATGCGATAGCAGCATTACACAATTTAATTCTTTGTCTTCTTTGTAAATAACTTACATTTTGAAAATCGGATCATTATTAACGATTTTACAGCCATTAGAAGTCATGCAAGCAGTAAGGTCTAGAGAAAATGTCGGCTACGACAGATGCGAGAGCCGATCGTAGCCTAACATGTCATCAACCATTTTAATACTTTGATTAATGTTAAATAGCTTTTTGTCCGCTTTGTAAAGAGCTTTAAATTTTTAAAATCGGACAATTATTAGCGAAGTTAGAGCTTTGAGAAGGCAGCAGTGCTGGTCATGTGCCATTGTTTACAAGCTTCACTTCCACACAACATGGCGGCTCCATGTCGTCGCGCCGGCCTGAATGCTAGCGAATAGGCAGTGTCCTATCCAGTAATATAGATCATTGCTCACAGCCTGCTGACATCACACCATCGCTGTTTGTATATATATAATGTATGTAATCCTAGTTATATATATTTGTAATCCTAGTTATATATATTAATTCATTTTTGAGGCAAGCTAGTAAGAAATGTGGCTTTATTTGATCTTTACTTCAGCAAAACAGCAACATATCCTGAATATTGTTTCCTTATATATTATTTAACTAGGCATTATCATGCTTTATAGGTGGGATTTCAAGCTGATACCAATAAATCTGTAGTATCTTAAAATTAGCTATGTAAAGTACACAAAACACATTTGAATCAGTATGCAGTGAGCTGTTACCTCTATGAAAGTACTGTTCCATAAGCGACCTTTGATCTTGAATACGGCTGAATCTAAAAAGTTGTGCAGGGGACACTGGAAAAGCACACAACGTGCAGAACCCAACAGACAGTCCTGTAAAACAAAATGGAAAAAAGCAAAAAACACATACAGGTTTAGTTCATGTAGATATAAAGTCAAAGGATTATTTCTTATAACAATACAATTTTTACATTCTACATTATTTCACATTGGTTACTTTTTAGCTTATCCGTGAATGTCAAACAAAAACGTCTTAAGAGCTAGCATTTTTAAGCAATTATGAGATATTTTTAATCTAAACATGGCATCTGCCAACCCAGGCACCCATGACATTATTTACAGTAATTCTGTACAACAATTTAATTTAGATAGTTTTGTGAGTGTCTTAAAATTATAAACTTGCTTTTATAAATGTTGATGTAACCAGAGCCCCTCAAAATTGGTTCATATAATAAACAGAACAAATAGAAAGTGGCACATTTAATGTAATTTAAAACAGAACCGTTATTGGGTTAACATTAACATGTATAGCATCTCGTTCCGAAGTGCAACACAAATTGGATTTATTGTCATTAATGATATAAAATATCTAAGCATAGAAAGGCCAGGAGATCAAAAGTACAATGCAGAATTCTGCATCTCCTTTTAGCAGAATTAAGACTTAGCACACACATTTGAATCTATCCTGGAACAATATTTGTTGAAAGATTTTTTTAAAGATGTTTTCTGTTACATACTTACCAATTTAAGTGACTTCCTTCTCTCAGATGCAGCCACTGCTGGAGTGCTATTGTGGAGACGGTTTTTGGTCATGGCTTTTTCCTCCTCCTCTGAATGAGACCGTATCTTTCTCCTAGTCTGATTCCCCAAAATACAACCCACACATACAGATTTTAACTGAATAATAATGGATATTATGAATGTTATTTTAAATTAAGGCAATAAATATTACCAGAATAGATCATACATAACGTCAAAGCCAACTCACTATTGTGGCACATTGCATTTTTTTTTATTTATGTTCATTATTGGGTTTAAAAAGATGATGGCCTAAGATCAGAATTACTGTCTACAGTTGCAAGCGTTCTCCAGACAGCAAAGGCAGAATTAACCGACTCACCATCTCACTAAGTGTTCCGCTGCAATCAGTGCAAATCACTCTGTACTGTACAAAAGGCCTCTGTACTGAAAGTGCTTTCATGCAGAGTGCAGTAGCCCAGCTCCATCACATATATTGTGACATCTTGTGCACATAACCTGATGATGATTTGGGTCATACTAATGTAGTGCAGTATTGGATATCATGTCCCCTTGTGAAGCAAGTGCTATGCCACATGGCCTAGCAAAAACAATTTAATTCCAACCAGAAAATAAGAGTATAATCTCCAGTCTGGGCTCATCCTCCAGAGTAACAGCACTTGCGCATCTCCAATCAACATGGTGACCAACATATGGGCTCTGGGTGGATAATCAGGCCTTGAAAAAAAGTGTTCTAGATGTGTGTACCTGGATAACACAATACTGATGGAGAGTAACATGTCAAAAATGTGGGAATGCCTTGGAAAGCATTGACTGAAGCCAGTCTGAAACTGAAGTCAGTCAAATGTTGCCTTTTCCAGGTAGTGTAACTCATCTCTGAACATGGCATTTCTATCTACGCTGCCAGTTTATTGTGTACAGAGCTCCAACTGTTTCCCCCTCAGCATGACTCCTAAAGTTTAATCTCTGAAACTTTACTTTTCCAAAAAGCAGCATACACAGCATTTACTCTCATCACTGTGTTCTGCCAACAAACCCACATTGCATACTGTGCCTGCACCTCTATGTATGGGAGACTGTTGCCAACTTGTTAGTTAGATGATGCTGTACAGTGTTTACCATGAGATAACTGATCACAGTTTTAATGATAATTACTGTAAATTTTACTGTTGTTTACCATGACACCGGTAACTGCTTCATTGCTATAACAATAATAGCCACTGTTTCTTACATCACAGCTGGCCTATGTTGTCCAAACAGTGGCAACCTATTTGATAAGAGTGTCATAAACAACTGTACTGAACTCTCAGTGAACTGCACCTCTACCACCAACATTATTCATCTACTTGCAAAGACTACAACTTGCTTTGGAACACAATCAGAGTGATTCTCTGTACCTTGACATGTTCGGCCTGTGGCTGGCTGGGGTCCAGGCCATGTGGATTAAGAGCTGGAAGGTGTGTGCAGTGGGAGTGTGGATGGCCTTCAATCTGCAAACTTGAAGGATATAGCAACCACTTCCCATTGGCCAACTCATGAGGCCACATGATGTTCAGGAAAGCAGAACCAAAGGTTTGAAGTTGCTGGCCAGTGTTGGTGACCTATTTCAAAATGAAAGATGAATTAACATACACACATTAATGCCATAGCAGTTATTTGACATTAGCAGTATATTAGAATATCAGTATAGAGTGGATGGGGGCTGAGGGGTTTCAAACGGGGGTAGTTCTGGAAGAATTAAGTTTAGTATAAAAGTACAATTATACAACTCTGTTTCAAATGGTTATGACTCAAAGAAAAACAAAGAGAACAAATCAAATCTTTCATTCTTTTTATATATGTTCATTTTGATGACAGCAACAAAAGTTGGGACAGGGATGACTAAGGACTGCTAGAGTTATGTAAACCTAAAATCATCTGGGTTTGCTCCAACATTTACAAATATTTTTGGCGTCTGATGAAATTAGTTGAAATAGTTTTTAGTCAGTCCTTGATCAGTGTTATTCATAAAGGAACCCTCACCACACAACCAGCCCTAAATCCAACACCACACACTTTATGAGTAACACATCTGACCAAGGGCTCCGAGCCTCAAAACCTTGTGGGAGTTTCATATGAACTGCTATATCATAAGAGCAGGCAGGAGTTTTTCAAGAACTAGATGTACCCATTTTTTTACCTTCAAAAAGTGACTATAATCTTACCGTGAATTCATACGTCACTTCACTACCCACATCATCCAGAGTTTTCATAGCACTCTCCCCTTTTACTGTCCCACTGAAGAAAAGCTGATGTGGTTGAGCCAACCTGAGACACCCAATAAAAATTACAATTTACAGTCATTCAATGTACACAACATACAACATGGCTGCATGCTGCCTGATCTCTTTGACTGTAGCAAAGATGTAGATGTGAAGAGCACCTCCCCCAACTCCCCAAAGAAATATCATTGTCAACTGTACTAATTCCTACTAAGCAAAATATTATATTAGGCCAATGTTTCATTGTTTTATTAAGGCCAGTACAACCCAATGTTATTCCCAAACATGTACAGAAACAACATACTTCCAAAAATAGATCTTTTTATTTTTATATTATAAGATTTATATTTGAGTTAGATATCTTCAGAGCCTGCAAATGTAGAGGATCATCCTGTGGTTCCCAACTATGCAAAATTTGTTGTTGACTTAGTGCATGGCAAACACCGATATATTCTGTGAAAATTGTAACATATTTGACCAACAAAATAATACACAACATATTACAGTATATAAAAAAATGTATATATATATATATATATATATATATATATATATATATATATATATATATATATATATATAAACCAAAACAAATAAAAAAATAACTAAATAACTATTAATTAAAAATATTTAAATTAAAATAAAAAATTATAAAAAAATTATAAACTTGCTAAAGTTCTTGTTAAACATTTTATCAAATGATTTACAAGACATGATTTTGAATCAGAGATTATCCAGATTTTTTTTTCTACAGTGCCAACAAATTAAATTAAGTTTATTCAACTCAATGATCCAAGTTGAAGAAAATCCTCTAAAAGTTCTCATACCTACTAAAAACATTCTTTTACTTATGTTGATTGACTTTAGTTGATTTAACATTTGTGTTTTCAAAACAAATACTTTAAGTATATAATTTTACAGTCATAGAAAATTACACAGAAACTAGATGGCCCCTGTGTGGCACTAGACATAGAAATTATAGTCTTTTATGTGTTAGGCAGTAAATCTGTGCTTGAGTGTTGTCTGTACAAACATGTATTGAAAAGACATGATGTGTCATTCATTTTTATAAATATACTAAATACATTTAATAACACATTATTGTAATATTTCATAAGGGGTAGGTTTTAAGAAAAAATCTAATTGTCAGATTAGAGATATAAATAATGAACAAGATGCATTATGCTTACCCACTGACAGCCAGGGGGAGCTCAATCACTACCTTTGCAAATGCTCTAACTGTAGTCAAATCAGGCTGCTCACTTATCCTAGTTGTGAGAAAGACAAGTTAAAATTAACTTCACTAAATGCATGGAAGCACACATCGTAAAGATCAATGTTTTAAAGAAAATGTGAAATGACCTACGTTGACATCAAGAGGTCTATTGATAAAGAAGCAGTTTCAATGGTGATTGCTGAAGTGCTCAAGATAATGTAGAATTTCAGCTAAAAGATAACAAAAGTATGTGAGTTAACATACATAACACAAAAATATGTATCTCCAAAGGATGTATCAATAATCGATAATAAACAACAAGAAATCTGAAAATGCACTGACAAATAACTAACACCTTATAATAATACTTTAATGCATATTCTGTATGAAAATTGTGTGTATGTGTGTACAAGTGTGCTTTTTTATACCACAGAATCTCTTTTGAGAGGATTCCCCAAATCACACTCGGCCTGGGAGCCATTTTGATTGGCTTGGCACACAACCTAGAGAACAAATATACACAAAGTAGTCTTCTCAGTTTAGCTCTTTGTTTACTTTTGTTTCTAATAACCTGCCACATTTAGTCACAGTGGGAATGGAGGAGTGAGCATGAAGATGGTGAGGGTGCCACTGCCCAGTTTCCCATGCCCTGCCCCTCAACGGGGTCCTCGGATGTCACCGAAAGTAAATAAATAGCTGAATAGGTAACTAGTAATAATAATTAAAAATAAATAAATAAATAAATAATAATAATAATAAGTCTAATTGTGGTATTGTTAATATACTAGTAGTTCAGTAAAGAATATTTGAGTATGTATAGAAGTCAGGTTAAGTTATAACAATCGTACTTATGTCTACACACAGCTGAAAAAAGCATACAGGGATATTGCAATTTTATGGCTTCTTGCACACCAAACATGGTATTCCAGATGGTAAAAATACAATATTACATTACACATAGCACTTTTCACTGATATTTTCAGAAGTCTCATAAAGCACAGAACTAATTACATCTTGCTTGTAGACCCACACCAGAGACTGGCAGTGTGCCTAAGGTAAGAAAAGACATTCAAATTACATCTGACATTTTGTATTTTTGATGTTTGTCAAAGTACGAGCGGCTAAGACACAGATAAAATAAGCTGATTAACCATCTTGGATGTTGCTTTGCCAGAGGCAGAATAAAATATAAACATATCAAATTAATAACACTGTATTTTCACTATTTGGTGTGCGAGAAACCATCTGTTTAAAAGAGATTAAATTGTCATCCAAAACAATCATGTGAATATATCGCATTTGCTGCATAAGAGTCTTGACATCTCTTTAACAAAATTTGTTGTTTTAAGGGCCATCAGAAGGTCTTTAGGAAGCTAAAAGAACACTGCCATCATTCAGACTTTTTTTAAAAACATTTTTATGTTTAAGAGAGAAGTACAGCTATGTTTTACTGTTACTGTTGAACTTTTGATGCTCCCAAGGCTCCCTCAAAAGACATGACCCCAAATGATATATTCTAATATGTTGATACCTGCTGTCCTCTGAAGCCAGAGTAGGACAGTGTGTTGGGCAGAGTGACCAGCATCTGAGCAGCATGGGCATCATCACCATCTTCTTGTGGGTTCTCAGGGTCAGAAGGCATGTTAGTGACTGTGACTTCTAACATTATTGACCTCTGATCTGAAAGGGAGAATATTGGCTCCCCATCCTCGTCTCTGTGTGCACAAACAGAGGATACGTAAGAAGCTGTGAAAATTATTCTTTAACCACTAAAAGAAAATTTGACCATTTTCAATAAATAGTGCTAAAAGAACAGTTTATAATATGGACTTTTGGGAAACAAAAGGTACTGGAGCATCACTTTCCTCTAGGGTTGTTAGTACCTTTTTATTTTCAGTTTAAGTTGTATTGACTCCACTCACCCTATGCTGACCCATTTAGTTCATTTGTAGTTCATTCATAAAAGACACAAAATATGAATTTCTCTTGGACATGTCAGTGTAGTGAATATTCAATGTACACAGTTGGACCATAAGAACCATGATATAATATATAATGTGGTGTAATTTCAAGTTTGGGCAACTCTGGTCAAAAATTATTTTTCTGTGAATAGCTAAGCTAGAAAAAAATGACCTAGCAGTGTAAAGTTAATGGTGGCACAGTTCTTCACTATTATTTAATTTACATCTTTTACACTTTCATGAAAGCAAAAAGGAAAAGGGAAGCAAAAGTTTGGGTATCCTGCATGGTACTTTGTCAAGTATCACAACTTTTAAATAGTTTTTGCAGGCAAGTCTTTCAATTCTTGTTTGGGGGGATTTCTCCTCATGTTTCCTTAGAAAAGGTTTATATTTCCTTGGGCTGTCATGCATGCACTGCTCTTTTGAGGTCTACCTGCATATTTTAGTTGGTGTTTAATTTAGGAGACTGGGAGGGCCATGATTGCTGAATATTTACATGTTCAGAATGATATGTCGCTACTTTGAGAAGCCCATGCTTACTGATTGTTGGAACAGTGTTTGTGAGGTGTTTGTAAAGCTTTGAAATTTGCATGTACTGATCCTAATGATGTTTGTGAACAAGCTATAATCAAAACAAGAGCTCAGGTATTTTGGGGTGCCTAAAACTTTGCATGGTGCTTGCGTTCTTCTTTCACTCTAAATCTGTAATGCCTTTTGGACAGCTGCTCATCTTCTATTCACTTACAACATCTTACAACAATCTGAGAATTAGATTATATGTATATATATTATTTTACTCTATAAAATATTGTTTTGCTGTGTGTTCAGATTCTAGACTTACATTGGCAAAGGGGTGAAGACATCTGAACTGGGAGCTCTTGTGCCAAACACATAGCTGAGTTTCAAATTGCTCTGGCAGATCTTATCTTCACCGCAGCCTTCTCTAAGGAAATTAACCTGGTTAAGAGAAAAGACAAAAAAAGTAGTGAAATTAACCTGAGCATTTGTTTTATGGCACTATGTCATTCTTTAAAAGTTAAATTTTAACCAGAAATTGGAATAAAATACTGCAAATTGACAAACAAATACATATCTTAAGAATAAAACTATCCCAAAATAAAATTTGTATCTTAATGTATTCTCCTATAAGAACATAAATCCATACCTCTGAATAAAATGCGTTTGATGGACTTAAAGCCAGTATAGGACTTAGTCGGCCCAAGTGTTTACTGCTGATGTGGCCTTGATGTCGAGTCTTCTTTATTGTGTGTGTGATTACAAGAGAGATGGGACGAAGCTTATCTCTTATGTTCTCCTGCAACAGAATGGTCTAAATGTGAAACTGCATCAGAAAGTTTCATTAGTTTATCAGCCAAACCTGTTGAAAATGAAGGCCTCTGATAATGCTGAATTTTCTGATGAATAGAATCCAATGAGAGAGAGAGAGCCAAGAATGTGGAGGATGTCACATAAGGCTGTGACCCAGTACCTGTAATACAAAAGTGGCAGTCTGGCAGGCTGCGTGTTTTTGGCTCTTTAGTTCCACCTCCGTTGTGTGAACATACTCTGGCTCAGATGTTCTTCGTCCCAGGAAAAGAACTCTGTGGGGCAGACCCAACTTCCTGCGCTCAGTGTCCGCTTCAAAATGTACACCAAGTGCTGGAATAGAGAACAGAAAAACATGCACAGGGAAAGTGAAAGTCTGTAGGCAGCCACTGAAATCTCTATATAAGTAATTTCAGGATTATTAATAGTAGGACTTACTGATATGTGGTGTATAGGAGTCTGGATAAGCTGTGTAGGTATAACATGCCTCAATCTCCACGCTAATAAATGAAGAACATATGAGTAATCTGTGTACCATTAAAAATTCACTGAAAATGATCATCAGACTAAAATGTAAACATTTCAGTTTTCTCCTATTTGAGAATAAAAGTCACTGGATTAATGCTGCAAAGAATTAAGTGCAAAATGGACAAACATGCTCAAAATGTAACACTTCACAGTGAACAGTTTTTCTGTGACGTAGCTTATTTTATTTGCAAAAAATATAATTACTTGCTTCTGCTTCCTTCACTGTACGGTAATTATGTGGCTTGATGCTTTTTATTTACTCCAGAACACACAATTATTAACTCTAACAAAATTCTGGAGTAAATTAACTGAAATGGAAGGAAGAAAGTCACCAGTTTCTAATATTTAAAAGAGATTAGGGCTGCAGCTATCAAATATTTTTGTAATAGAGTATTCTTTTGATTTTTTCATCGATTAATCTGATAAATCTTACTTTTATGTTTTTAACCAATATCAGTAGTGTTATGTAACATGAAAGGTCTCTTAAAATTAGCAAGCAATTGGCCATTATTCCTCACAAAAGGAATTTTTATTCAACTCAACACTTTTGTTATATCAAAGCTTAAAACCTATTGGCTCCTGAAGTAAGCCCATTTAAACAACATTTCTGTGACACTTGAATGATGAACATGAAAAGTAATACAACTTCACAAACATACAGTGGGTCCAGAAAGTATTCATACCCCTTGAACTTTTTCACATTTTGTCACCTTACAACCACAAACGTAAATGTATTTTATTGAGATTTTAAATGGTAGACCAACACAACGTACCACATAATTGTGAAGAGGAATGAAGATGATATGGTTTGAAAAATTTTAATCAAATAAAAATTTTAAAAGTGTGACGTTCTTAAGTATTCAACCCCTGTACTCTGATACCTCTAAACAAAATCCAGTGCAATCAATTACCTTCAGAAGTCACTTAATTAGTTACAGTTACAGTTCAGGCGTTTCACTCTGGAGGAGCTGCAGAAATCCACAGCTCAGGTGGGAGAATCTGTACACAGGACAACTATAAGTCTGCACTCCACAAATCTGGCCTTTATGGAAGAGTGGCAAGAAGAAACCTATTGTTGAAAGAAAGACATAAGAAGTAATGTTTACAAGCTTACATGGCTTCTGGCAAACTGTAAACAGCACTTCTTATGTCTTTCTTTCAACAATAATTTTCTTCTTGCCACTCTTCCATAAAGGCCAGATTTGTGGAGTGCAGACTTATAGTTGTCCTGTGTACAGATTCTCCCACCTGAGCTGTGGATTTCTGCAGCTCCTCCAGAGTGACCATGGGTCTCTTGGCTGTGTCTTTGACCAGTGCTCTCCTTGCTCGATCTGTCAGTTTAGGTGGACGGCCAGGTCTTGGTAGGTTTGCAGGTCAATTCAATAGTGTTCTCTAACAAACCACTGAGGCCTTCACAGAACAGGTGTATTTATCCTGAGACTAAATTACACACAGCTGGACTCTATTAACTCAAGTGACTTCTGAAGGTAATTGATTGCACTGGATTTTGTTTAGAGGTATCAGAGTACAGGGGTTGAATACTTATTGACTTCACACTTTTAAGATTTTTATTTGATTAAAATTTTGAAAACCATGTATCATCTTCATTCCACTTCACAATTATGTGGTACATTGTGTTGGTCCATCATTTAAAATCTCAATAAAATACATTTACGTTTGTGGTTGTAAGGTGGCAAAATGTGGAAAAAGTTCAAGGGGTATGAATACTTTCTGGACCCACTGTAGGTTAGCCTATTTGTCCGTAGTTTTATCTTAATAAAAAAGAAAAAGGGGTGTCCCCCCACAATAGCCCATTCTGAGAATAAAGAATAAATAACAAAGTGTAACAAGTACAAAATGGCACATGTGTGTGTATAAATAATTCAAATTCAAATAAATTACGAGTGAGATATATCACTATCGATTCATAACACAGGCAAAAATAATTACAAATACTGCACGTTCTAACAAACATGTGTTTATATCAGTTGTAATGGTAAAACACTTTTGTCAGAGCTGCAGCACCTGAACCAAGGAGAAGTGCAGTTAACGTGAGAATGGTTTCAGTTTATGTGCGTTTTACAGTGTCCGCCTTACGCAGCGTCAAAATAGTCCCACACTTTAGACATATTCGGCTTTTTATGTACACCGGTGTCTTCATTTTTCGCCATTGTCACAGAGAGCAAAATAAATCACTCTGCCCAATGATCTGTAATATAGATCATTGGCTCTGCCTTAAATCTTTGAAATGTGCCTCAGTTAGAACAGTCCATGTAAAAGAATAATACTGGAACTGCGCAGTAGTCTACAAAAAGCGGGAGTGATACGATAGCGGGGACATTTAAAATAGACAGACTTTGGTGATGTGAATTAAACTAAGCCCTGAGGCTTTGTAATAGAATTATTCGAGTTACTCGAATAATCGTTTCAACCCTAAAAGAGATGCAATTCAAGACGAAGCATTTTGGGTCCCTAAAGAATCTTTTGCAAATGAAATGTCTGAGTGTGAATAACTTTTACATAATGTTCAATGCCAGTTGAAGATTTTCCTACAACCGTACATACAACAGTTTATGGAACTTTATTTTAAAGAGTAAACTCTTAGAAATGCTATTGTCTGGAATAATAGTCAAACAAGTTGATCAGGACTGAAACGCCTAACAGTCATTTATAGTGATGTTTAAATTCCAACCAGTTGCTGAGAATAGGAGCCAATCTAGACATATTTTAATGAATCTTGTATTGATATACACAATTATTTATATGCAGTAGCAATATCCTGTTTTCCTTTGTTGCATGCTACATTTGGCACTTAGTCATAGTTTCACCATAAACAGAAACTTTTCACATTCTGTGTAAATGGTGCATATCTATTATGCTGTAAGTTGTTTTATACCACTTACCACAAGTAATATATCACAAGAAATACATATTAATGTGCCTTTATTATACATGAAAATAACAAAAGTCCAATCAGTGTCAGGCCATGTTCTTTTTTTTTTTATGAAAATATTCTATTTTTAATATTTTATTGAGGCACATTATTATATAATTACATTAAAAAAAAAAAAAGAAAAAATCCACCATGCAGGTAGTGTTACTGAATGCAGATTTGACTTTAGCTAGCACACTTGTACCAAAACAATTCATGTAAATAAAGTGACTTATAACCTACCATACACCATCTCTGTCCTTGCAGTTCTGCTGAGTCAAGTCAATTTGCTGAGGTTCCATAGAAATGTGTCTGATCACATGAATCACTGGACGTGATCTAGAGGTCATAAAGTCCAGGCATCAGGTCACCAACTTAATTCAAATGAACATGTGTTGTAATAAATCTTAACTCTATAGTATATTATAGTATATAGCTATATTGTATGTCACCCACCATATATCTGAACTAGACTGAAGTAGAAATGAAGTGGGGTTCTAATTGAATCTGATCCTTAGCTTAAAGAAAATACATATCAGTTTTTGTAATAATGAAGAATTTCACAATAGAAGTGTTATTTGCCATCCTGTATGGGATTTTAGCCTTTTTTGTTTCAGAAGTATACTGAGCATATTCAACTTATTCTATCAGCACAACATTTATCACTACAACTTCAAACTGTAACTGTACGTTTTTTTGCTAAACTCAATCGCTTGATAGAATAACTGAAGAACAAAAGTGAAATGAAACCCTTTAGTGTTTTATGACCCGTGATTAATTCAGAGCTTGTTGTCAAATGTTGACAAATACTCCCTCAGATATACTGTACCTTCATATTTTAGGTATAGTTTAATCATTAGAAAATTACCTGTAAACAACCACCTGGTCACTGAGAGAGCCTACTGCCAGATCTGGGTAAAGGTTTCCATCAATGTCTAAACCTCCTGATATTGAATATCCGAAGCGTGTTACTCCTGCATTTAATCCATCAAGAACCTGTGAAGAAACAATATTGTATGGATGGGTGATTGACAACACTGGACATATATGATACACACACAAACACACAAACATATATATATATATATATATATAATTTCACTGACTTTTTCAGCTGACAGCAGACTGATGATTCCTGTCTATGTTAATTTAGGTTTTTCATTCTAGCTCACGTGAACTCCTTTTTTCATATCAAGAAATTCATAAATTATTGTTAGTTTTATGCTAATTAGGGATGTGCTGTCATTTGGAGAGTCTGTTGCTCTAGTCTCACAAAAGGTCAACTCATCCCTCCATGCGGAGAAAAACGTGATTATTCCTCTTTTGAAAACATCTCTCAGTTGTGGGAAACAAGTCTTTAATATCTTCCTCTATTCCAAGAATGATGTGTGTTACATTGAAACAGCTCAACAGTGTTAGCAGATGTAAAGGCTTCCCAGACCATGACACCTTTACATCCATGCCTACTAGTGGAGACATGTTCACTTTTGTGTTTATCACCAGATCTTCAAAGACTCTCTGGATTATCATCATGCAACTCAGATTGTTATTCATAAGTCCCACTTTATATTTTCTGTAAAAAACTTTTTTTTTTACCATTAGACAACCTCCTTCCATAAAAACACAGGAAAAGGATAATAGAAGAGAGATTAATTATTGGGGTCCTTTGCATAGGCCACATACCTGACCCAGGTCTGCAGCATTCATTCTAGGGCAGATACTGCCGGATAAATGGACCTTGAAATATTTGATAAGGGAGGTGATGCTAAAACTGAACTAATGTTCCTGGATTGAGTAAGCTGTGCCGTGATGCTTCCCACACGGCTAATGCTTCTTTCTTAGGCAGGTCAAGTGACTCTAATCCTTGGACTGGGGAACTATGTGTTTGTGTGTAAATGTCTGTGCATGTTTTATTTAACTGTTGTTAATTTTTTTCTTGAATAAATCTGTGAAATCTGATATTTAACTAGTATCAATACAAAGTAGTAATTAATATTAATAATAATTAAGGATTATTTCATAAGGATATAATTTCTTGTGAATTTAGTGTGGCTCTAAATATATGGTGTTGTCTTTTTAATCTACTCTTCCAAGTACAATGTGTTTGAAAAATTACTTAATTAGACATATAAGAGTATACGTAAATGTTATCAGTCCATCTAAACCAACAGTTCAGTTGTTCATCCCTTTGTTAATTCAACAGAAAGGGTTTAGATATAAAAATGTAAAAATTGTAGCTTTTAAACTTAAAGTGTAATATTTAGTATTTTCTCATAATTTGTTTCAGTATCACAATAAAATATTTGACTAACATTGGAATTGTTTACATTTTTAGTTACTTTTTCAGATATACAAGGTTTTCTTTCAAAAAATCTGATACGGGTAAAATAATTTGCTATAGAGACATATGTAGGAACCACTAACTTGAGATGGCTTGGTGTCAATGCCAGTGGCTGAGCCTCTGAAAATGAAAACTTTGCCTTCACCATCAAATGGAGCCCCAACAGCAATATCTGTTTAAAACACAGACAACAGTGTCAAAATCATCTTAATATTCATCATCAGTGACCAACAAATCTAGAAGCATGTACTGTATATCACAAACGTAGGGATTTTGTTCACCTGCATATCCATCTTGATCCAAATCACCAACACTGCTGACTGTCATCCCAAACATAGAGTCGTAAGTGCCATTGAGACGGATTGGCCGAGCCTTCTCCCAGTGACAGGCTGGATTTAAGAATACGTAAACAGCACCACCAATCTCAGCTTTACGATCAAAGAAGTTTGGCGCTCCCACTATCAAATCAGTCCAACTGTGAGAAAAAGTATATAAGCTTTCAGTTAGGCTGATGATGTATCTAGAGGACTCTGTGTGCTGATATTAATTTATAAATATACATTACAGAGACCAAATATTTCTGGTAGACATTACAGAATCATTACACTTAGAGTACTTTCACACTGCTTTGTAGAAAATAAACCAACGGGGCACAGCATATATAAGAGAAATTTTTTTTTGTTTAATAGCTGAAAATTTTTGTTTTATTAAATTTGTAAAAACAATTAAATTAATTAAATTGTAAATAAAATATGTAAAATTGAGTAGAAATCTATCACCATCATCGATAGATAAACTATATTGCCAAACGTATTTGCTTATCTGCCTTCACATGCATTTGAACTTGAGTGACATCCCATTCTTAATTCATAGGGTTTAATATGATGTCAGCCCACTTTTTGTAGCTATAAGCATTTCAACTCGTCTGGGAAGGCTTTTTACAAGGTTTAGGAGTGTATTTGTGGGAATTTTTGACCGTTCTTCCATGAGTGTGCTTCTGAGGTCAGACTCTGACGATAAGGCCTGGCTCCACCCTAATTCATCCCAAAAGTGCTCTTTCGGGTTGAGGTTAAGCACTTCCACATCAAAGTTGCTCATCCATGTCTTTATGGGCAGTTGTTTTGGAACAACCCCCCCACCAAACTTTACATTTGGCACAATGCCGTCAGACAAGTACTGTTCTCCTGTCAACTGCCAAACATCAGTGATTCATCATTGAGCTCCTGAGAGTGACCCATTCTATTACAAATGTAGAAGCAGTCTGCAAGCCTAGGTGCTTGGTTTTATACACCCGTGGCCATGGAAGTGTTTGGAACACTGGAATTCAATGATGTGGACAGATGAGTGAATATGTGTGGCAATACAGGATAGATAGATAGATAGATAGATAGATAGATAGATAGATAGATAGCAATTGCAAAAGTAACAAATAGCAACATCATATTTACAGTGCAGTGTTTTGCTCTGCAGTGACAACAGTAATATTCAATAATAAGAGTATCTTACCCATCCTTATTGAGGTCTGTAGTGGTCACAGAGTAGCCAAAAGAGGAAGCCAGCTCCTCCCCCCATAATATATGTTCTGGCACCAGCCGATACACATTGTCTTTCTTCAGTAAAACTACTGCGCCAGTGTGGTTGGCTCTTGGTGCTCCTGCCACAAAAGTCAAGTCCCCCTGACACATTATTCCTTTGGCTGAATCAACCGAGAAACCTGTGCCGAAATTAGGAGGGGCAGGGAAATGGGGTAAAATTAATATTTAACTTTTCATTTGATAAGAGGGTCTAGATTTTGCCAAATGTATTAAGTGTTATTTTACGTGTGATGTACTGGTTGATGCAGTCAGCTGCAGAACTGAATAAGGAATAAAGTGTTATGAGATTGTGTGTGTGTGTGTGTGTGTGTGGGGGGGGGGTTACAGTATGTGTAATCTATTACTGTGATGTCTAGATCAAATTGGACAATAATACATGAAGCTTCATTTGAGTATTTGGGATAGTTATGAAAGACTATGCATGTCTTTTTGTGTTATGTTGACTGCAAAAATATAACTCCAATAAATGACTGTGGAATGGAGGCAAATGAAATATGTGGTATTTTGTAGGGATTGATTGTGACAATTGTGGATAAAGAAATAAAAAAAAACTTGGGAAGCCTTGTTTTGCATTAATTCAGAAATGGAGACAAATAAGACAAGATATCAAGAAAACCAGACAAACAAAAATATTACTGAAAAAAACTTCATGCATGATTAGTGCCACAGACTCATAGGGAAGCTTTTGTTAGTTTAG
Source organism: Crenuchus spilurus (assembly GCA_036984385.1). NCBI lineage: Eukaryota > Metazoa > Chordata > Actinopteri > Characiformes > Crenuchidae > Crenuchus > Crenuchus spilurus. The sequence continues at coordinate 131,408 of BRDA01001721.1, forward strand.
GGCTCAGCATGCAACCGTTAGAGACAAAAATGAGCTCAGACAGATTGGAGAGATTCCAGGGTGGCAGGTGAGAAATGCGTTGTGTTCTTTAACACCACTACTAAATCTCTATCTGTGTGCTTGTATGTATTGATAATATATATTTATATGCATTGTGATATCAGCATTGATATATTTATATATTTATTGGTCTTAATACTTTTGAATTCATCATATTAAAAAGTGGAAACAGTGTGGACACCAGGGTCGTCTCTACATTATGGCAGGTGGGGCCTGGCGCCACCAGATGTCATTGTGGAGCAGTTTGTGACATAATCAATAATTTAGTTTATTTTATTTAAATATTATTTTCTAACATTGTTGTGTATTTGACTTATGAAAATGTTCCCAATACATGAAAAATATTCCTGTGTGTGTTGTGTAAGGTCAGTAATATGCACATGTGCAACACACTTTCAATAACTTGCTGCAGGGCATGCTTATGCTGGCCCCATTCTGGGAGCAGCCAATAAAAAATGAAAGGTTTGCATATGGGAGCTTATGTGAATATCATTTATGGCATCAGCTTTGCTACGCAGCTACTTTCATCACCAAAGTAAAGGCAGTGGAATACCACTAAGGAAGTCTCCCAACAGGGGATGCATCTCACAGCAGGTGTGCCAAATTTGGTACAACACTGGATTATGCTTTTTGGAATTTCATTGATGAGATTCATTTGTGGTTGAATTAATTAAGCGAGTAGGTTTGTGTGTAGTTTCACTGATGAGTGGGATGCTGCCCATATAGAATTTATTGTGCTCCACCTGACTTTCTATTCTAGAGACTCCGCTGGTGGACCATTTCAAAATGCTTTCAATTTGTACACTGACAGAGGAAAATGTGATTTGTTTGTGCTTCTGCTAGATGTCAATGGAGGAAATAATTTTTTTAATAGTTAAAATATTTTACATTTCAGAGTAATAATGCAAAATAGGAACTAACTAATTTTATTATTTTTTACTGCACTGGAGGCCGAGTTGCTTAAAATGTAGTGATTTTGCTACAGATTAAAAGTGTGCTGTGTTATGACTAACTTGTAATTTTCAATTCACAATAAGTTCTCTCTACCTAGATTATGATGACATGTGTTGTCATAGCTGCATAGCTTGGCAAATAAAAAGCACACACAAAATAACTGTCATTCAAGGCTATAACCTTGGTTTTCCCATAATAAATATAGTTTAAATTATGTTGTACAAATAGTTAAACATTCCAGTAATCAGGAGTATACAATGTTTCCAAATTTTCATTTAAAATTATTCATGTTATTGAATATTTCATTGTTGTTCAAAGACAACAGGTATCTTTATTTCTGATTTTTCCATAATATGAGTTCAACAGCCAATACAAATGCTTTTTAATAAAATCTTTTTGCATTAACTTACATTGAAAGTTAAAAATATATATTCTGTAGTATAAAGTTACTATTTTGGAGATACTTGTTTTTCTTTGAACAGCAATGACTTGTTAAAACATTGTGACAGTCATTTGTGATGAAATGTAAACTTAATGTGCACAGTTTGAGAAAGATGGGATATAGTTCAATAGAAGCAAGTCTGCTCTTTCTTCTTGAAGGCAAAAAAGATCTTTGAGAATCCACCACCAAGGAACAGTCTCATACAGCTCCACACATGCAGACTCCACTCTGATAGTACTTCACACTACACACACTACAACATCTGTCTATCAACTGAAGCTTCTCCAAGTATAGAGAGACACCTGATATTATACTCTTTTACTTTAACACGTCTAATTTGATTTTATTATTGTCTCAACTTTACCAGACTTCAGACCATCAGTATGTGTTGAGATGTTTACCATCAACATTACCTCTTAAAGGAAAGGTTCACTCAAAAAATCAAGTTTAAACAATTTTTCACTTAATTCTGATGTGATCAGTCAGCTGAGACATACAGGCAAGATTTTATATACTTTAAAACTTGTCCTGTGAGACTAAAGTTGCTAACAAATAATAGAACTAAATAGTCACCTAAATCCAGCTTGACAGGCTAGTCATTTTGTTTTAGTATAATAATAATTTAATATAACAGGATAATGTAAAATAACAAAAATGGTTGTAGCTTAATCTTGGGTTCGCGGTCAAAGCCCACTGACTCAAGACAGAAGGGGTTTAGAATCACTTTTAGTGATAATAATTATTATAAATACAGAGGAGTCAGATCCCATATCTGTCTTCTACCAGCCCCACTGCTGTCTGTGTCTGTCTACAGTGATGTTATATTTATTTTTAGCGTTTACAGAAAGTCACACTGTGTTCTAAATCACACTGACTAATATGTGATAATACCTTATGATGTGAATGGTTTGAGCTAATTAGATATTTTGGTGATTTTTTGTCAGAAACAGTTGGGCTATTTAGGTGACTATTGAGTTCTAGTGTTTTTTTAGCAACATTAGTCCAGCAGCAAAATGTGTACTCAAACATGTCTTGGCTGATCAGCTTTCTGGAGTAAATGACAAAAAAAATGAAAAAATTATTTCTGAGTGATCTTCTCCTTTAACCCATATTTAATGGATTCAACTAAGCATTACCAAAGCATTTGTGAAAAGCACAAATACAGGGATGGATGGACTGCAAGATTTGTTGTAAAATAAATGGTTAGTTTTTATACAGTTCAAAAGTCTTTAATACATGCTGTACTATGTTGTTAGATTCATGCCAGTTGAATTTGAATGCTGTCATTTTGTATTTGTATCATACATTAGAAAATGTTCATTTTGAACTGAATTAACATTTCTTGGTTTGTAATGCCGATATCTATGTCAAAAACAGAATTTTGTAAAGATCTAATCATATACAGTGTTAAATGTTTGATGTTGATGATGCTGCCTATGTAAAATTTGCTAAACCATCACTATTCATTTTAACACTTTTATGATGAATATAACCTTTACATCTGTGAACTGTGTGTAATATGTAGTGTTTAGTACCAAATTTTGTATTTTATCAATTCAGAGATCATATTTTATTATTGGCTTGACTTCACATACATCAGAGGAGGCCTGTGAGAGTCTGCACCTTTCTAGAGTTAGGGACATTACAAGTGATAGGGAGAGTCAATGAATGGACGAGTCAATTGGCTACCAACCACTGTGAAGAAAATTAGGTAAATAAACACAAAAGAAAAGAAAATGTTCAAAATTTGACTTAATACAAAAGAGTCTATAATCACACAGTGTACACCCAGCTTTAGAGTAGAGCACTGTAGCATACAGCACATGGTAGTTTTGGAAAAAGACTGATAATCACTAAAGTAGATGAATAATGCAAAAAAAGTAGTTTAGAAGACATTATATGTAATTTCAGTAATGACATTCCATATCAATTCTTCTGTGGCAAAAATGGGATTTTCTAGATCCACCCAATAACTTGGATTTACTTCCAACAAAGCTGCCATCTATTAAACATCAACATGCTGTAGTGTATGTGATGGGATGGGGAATTCTGTATTTGACTGCTGTGACTGCAAGATTCCCTGCTGCTATTCTGAAATGCAATCTAAAAGATTTGAGTAATGTAGGGTATTTTAGAAATTCAATTTCAAATGTTCAGTCATATTTAATCTAGAAATTAATTTTTGCTAAAATTTTCAAACCATAAAATACAATTTCAGTTCAAAATTCAATTTCCGGTGGTGTGATACAGATCCAAAATAAATGATAGGTTTTTCCATTCAAATACAAACTTCGAATGTCATGAATGTAAACTCAATCTACTTGTCCATCAATGGATGCTAAAATATTTAAAATATTTCATCTGAACAGATTGTAAAATGTGTCAAAAAAGAGGCAAATTTTGCCTATGGTGTACAGAATTTTTCAAACAACTGTCTCCATCAACTGTCTTTAAACAATATTGTCAATTCCTATTGTGGGGCATTAATTGTCCCTCTATGAAGGAGAAGTTAAGACTATAAGAGAACGCTACAAAAGTTTGTAAAATCTACACAAACTACCGGAAACATCTACATCAGCAGGATCAAAGTTTACTAATCAGTAAGATGGCAAATACTATAACACAGTAAATATACATACATCTAGCTTATGTCTTGCCTACAAACCTAGGTAGCTATTCTGAGCTACATCCTCAAACAGGGGCCGGTGGGATGGCTCCAGAGTTTTGTACACCAGTGCATCCTCAATGGGACTGGCCATGAACAAGAGCCCTGAAGCCAGGTGCAGGCGTGGGGGATGGGCGAGGGTGGCAGGGTGATAGAGAGAAAAAGAAAAAAAAAGTGCAGGTATGAGAAAGACTGTGCCCGTAAAGTGGCTTGAGTTGACCAGCAATAAGCAGGTGTCCATGACACCACCATTGCTAGCCAAGGACGACATGACACCACTAAAGACTAAACCATCACTGCCCAATGAAAATGCACCAGATTATTTTCTGGTTTAAGTGTAGTATGCACCTTACCAGTGCTGTCCATGTCAAAAAAGCATAGACTGAAAGATTTGTAGATGTAATATCTTAGTGCCAGTTTTATAAGATCAAGCTGTATAGTTGTTTTTGAGTGGCATCGGGCAATTGGCTCAGTTTGTGGTTCTTGTGGTCTGTTTCCTGTGCCCTTTAGAGAGGAATGGGGCTCAGGTGGGTCGTACCCAGGTAGCTGTGGTATGGCACAGGAATCAACATGGCATTTTGTTGTTTTTCATCTGCCACCTCATATGGTCCATCATCATAGAACCCCAAGTCCACTAGGGTTTGGTTGAGCTGCTGAACTCGCATCTCTCCTGGAAGGAAGGGGGGTGAGGACAAGAGGCAACACACACAAGCATATACCAATACAAGCAATACATGTACACACATACTAATACCATCCTACGGACCTTTATGGTGTATTGCTTGTTTCATTCAGATCAATAGTTCAAATCTACAGCCTAGTCTCACCATTGCAAGTTTAATAAGTATTTATTACTTGTGAATTTGAAATGGCTGACATCGTTGAAAAGTAAATTATTCAACCTATAAATCTACATCTGTAATTTAAGTTGCAAAAACAGTCTGTTTTTAAGTGTGCATAATCCTAAGGAGTAAATAGAAGACTGAAAATGGTCATGCAAAAATGAATTAAGAGTGTAACTATTTACATATTTGACAATTACTAACTGATCTGTAGTATGTTGTAAAAATGAATGGAACAAGGCCTAAATAATATAAAAAACACACCCAAAATATTTAAGTAAATATTTTGTAAAAATATTATTAAATATATTATTAGTAAAAAAAATTAAATATGTATTATTATTAATAAATAATTGCAATATTTTTAATAAATAATTAAAAATATTATTAGTAAAAATAAATATACGTTTTACACTAGCATGAATAATGCTAAAGGCAAAATAATGATAGAAAATGGATTTTCAACTGAACATTGGCCTATCAAGCTGTAAGTCTGGTAGTGTGATGTATTGTTTAATGGTATTGTTTGATATACAGTGTATACACAGCAGCAAACTGTTGTTATGCTTATGCCAAACATTTTGCCCTCTACCCCATATGCCACACAAATGGCCAGATTATATAAAGCAATTGTGATTGTCTACACTTCAAAAATACTTGCTCATGCTATGAATTTTAGTCTGGGTCTAGATCCTATAGTAAGGTGGCCCATTTTGTTTAAGAGGAAAAGCTGTTTGCATTTTTAGATAAAGTAATAAAGAAATAAGTTTACAACTTGCCCGGCATCTCTGAACTGCAAACAGTGCAGCCATAAAAAGACTGTGAATGGCTGTAGGCTGATTCTGTAAATCTTAAATTGGAAGTCTTAAATCTTCCAATTTTGGCAGCAAAATAATCTAAAGTTTCTTTGCATAACTGTAGGGGATGAAAACACAACTTAATTAGCATTTCATTCTGCTGAACATTTGCGAAAGGTTTGGATGGAAGCCTGGCCATCTCACCTTTAAAGTCAGGAAATGAACATAAAAACCAGATTTTACAAGATTGACCATAAAAAAAAATTCCATGAGAAAATCCATCATACCTTTCCAATTGTAAGTTCCTGGGGCACCAAAGAGGATATAGTTGTTGTCTGGTGTGAAACTAGCAGAGAGACCCTGCTGACAGAAACCAAATTGCTCGTGGCCTTGTGGCCGACCTTCGCAAAACTTCCACTCTCCTCCATCTAAATCATCCCTCTCAGTCAGGTCCTCACTCAGCATGTAACAACGTCCAATTGGGTCCCGAGTTTCAGATGGCTGATTGACCCGTTGCCGTAGTTCATATAAGTGGGCACATGTCTGTAGAATGGTTCAAATTGTTAATGTGATCAATGCAGTTATCAATTCAGTGATATCTTATAGGACAAGTTAAATGTATGTATAGTAAGCCAATTTCAATATAATGTGAAAACTATAATTAGCAACTAAAGGTTCCATGGAGATACTGCATGTAAAAAGAATCCAGAGCATGTAGACTTACCACCACTTTACCTCCAATCCCCTGGCTCTTCACTGTAACACCCAACCACTGGTTGTCTTTGCTCTCTCTTTCCAGACTCACTATAAAAATCAAATTACTTTCAGTACTGCTAACCAGAGATGCATTCATTTGTACTCAACTAATGTCAAACAAATGTATCATTTCTAGAGTACATCCAAATGATAAGACCTTGTGTTTAGATTCAATCTCTAACGTTTCTCTGACTTTAGAGCTTTAGTGTTTTGCTCATATCTGTACCTGTATCCACATTCAAGTCTGGGATTTTTGTAGTTATTTGTAGGTATGATACTAATCAGCCAGTTCAAATAATTACCAAAAAATACACAATTCAGAGCCAGAAACTGGATTCAAGGTCTGGATTTGAAGACCACTGGCTTAGACCAAAAAGTTCCCAAACAATTGTGCCTAAAGAGCACAGCAGAGAATGTTCTTTCTGTGGTCAGCTAGCAAAAATTCAACCTGCTGCATGCCCTGAT